>CM077298.1:2660000-2827500 GCA_039654925.1 Anguilla pacifica
TGACAGATACACACATTCAGGGGCTCCAGGGTGGGGGATACACACATTCAGGGGCACCAGGGCAGGGATACACACATTCAGGGGCACCCGGGCAGAGGATACACACATTCAGGGGCACTAGGGTGGTGGATACACAGTTACACACATTCAGGGGCACCAGGGCGGGGGATGCACAGTTACACACATTCAGGGGCACCAGGGCGGGGGATGCACACATTCAGGGGCGCCAGGGCGGGGGATACACACATTCAGGGGCATCAGGGTGGGGAATACACAGTTACACACATTCAGGGGCACCAGGGCGAGGGATACACACATTCAGGGGCACTAGGGCGGAGGATGCACACATTCAGGGGCTCCAGGGCAGGGGGATACACACATTCAGGGGCACCAGGGCAAGGGATACACACATTCAGGGGCACCAGGGTGGGGGATACACAGTTACACACATTCAGGGGCTCCAGGGCAGGGGGATACACACATTCAGGGGCTCCAGGGTGGGGGATACACACATTCAGGGGCACCAGGGTGGGGGATGCACACATTCAGGGGCACCGGGGCGGGGGATACACATATTCAGGGGCTCCAGGGCGGGGGGGGGGGGACACATTCAGGGGCACCAGGGCAGGGGATGCACACATTCAGGGGCTCCAGGGCAGGGGGATACACACATTCAGGGGCACCAGGGTGGGGAATACACAGTTACACACATTCAGGGGCACCAGGGCGAGGGATACACACATTCAGGGGCACTAGGGCGGAGGATGCACACATTCAGGGGCTCCAGGGCAGGGGGATACACACATTCAGGGGCACCAGGGCAAGGGATACACACATTCAGGGGCACCAGGGTGGGGGATACACAGTTACACACATTCAGGGGCTCCAGGGCAGGGGGATACACACATTCAGGGGCTCCAGGGTGGGGGATACACACATTCAGGGGCACCAGGGTGGGGGATGCACACATTCAGGGGCACCGGGGCGGGGGATACACATATTAAGGGGCTCCAGGGCAGGGGGGGGGGGGACACATTCAGGGGCACCAGGGCAGGGGATGCACACATTCAGGGGCTCCAGGGCAGGGGGATACACACATTCAGGGGCACCAGTACACATTCAGGGGCACCAGGGCGGGGGATACACACATTCAGGGGCTCCAGGGCGGGGGATAACACACATTCAGGGGCTCCAGGGCGGGGGATACACACATTCAGGGGCTCCAGGGCGGGGGATACACACATTCAGGGGTACCAGTGTGGGGAATACACAGTTACACACATGCAGGGGCTCCAGGGTGAGGGATACACACATTCAGGGGCACCAGGGCGGGGGATACACGCATTCAGGGGCTCCAGGGTGGGGGATAACACACATTCAGGGGCTCCAGGGCAGGGGATACACACATTCAGGGGCTCCAGGGCAGGGGATAACACACATTAAGGGGCACCAGGTGGGGGATACACACATTCAGGGGCACCAGGGCGGGGGATGCACAGTTACACACATTCAGGGGCACCAGGGCGAGGGATACACACATTCAGGGGCTCCAGGACAGGGGATACACACATTCAGGGGCACCAGGGCGGGGGATGCACACATTCAGGGGCACCGGGGCGGGGGATACACATATTCAGGGGCTCCAGGGTGGGGGGGGGGACACATTCAGGGGCACCAGGGCAGGGGATGCACACATTCAGGGGCTCCAGGGCAGGGGGATACACACATTCAGGGGCACCAGTGCACACATTCAGGGGCACCAGGGTGGGGGATACACACATTCAGGAGCTCCAGGGTGGGGGATAACACACATTCAGGGGCTCCAGGGCGGGGGATACACACATTCAGGGGCTCCAGGGCGGGGGATACACACATTCAGGGGTACCAGTGTGGGGAATACACAGTTACACACATGCAGGGGCTCCAGGGTGAGGGATACACACATTCAGGGGCACCAGGGCGGGGGATACACGCATTCAGGGGCTCCAGGGTGGGGGATAACACACATTCAGGGGCTCCAGGGCAGGGGATACACACATTCAGGGGCTCCAGGGTGGGGGATAACACACATTAAGGGGCACCAGGTGGGGGATACACACATTCAGGGGCACCAGGGCGGGGGATGCACAGTTACACACATTCAGGGGCACCAGGGCGAGGGATACACACATTCAGGGGCTCCAGGACAGGGGATACACACATTCAGGGGCACCAGGGTGGGGGACACACACATTCAGGGGCACCAGGGCGGGGGATAACACACATTCAGGGGCACCAGGGCGGGGGATGCACACATTCAGGGGCTCCAGGGCGGGGGATAACACACATTCAGGGGCACCAGGGTGGGGGATAACACACATTCAGGGGCACCAGGGCGGGGGATGCACACATTCAGGGGCTCCAGGGCGGGGGATAACACACATTCAGGGGCACCAGGGTGGGGGATACACACATTCAGACCCCCGGCAACCTGATAATTCAATCAAGTGTGTCAAAATGGGAGCCAGATCCACAGCTAAGGGGGGGTTCTTTCTGCCTAGCCAATGAACCGCTCTGCCCCGCTGGGGTAATTGGCAGGCGAGGGTCAGGCTAAACCTTGGGCATGACCACAAGCTTTCTGAAAGGAACAGTCACCGCTCTACAGCTTCCTGTCTCAGGAACTGGCTGTCAATCGATCGTACTGAATGTACCCTTTCAGGTCACACAGCATGATGTGTGTGCTGCACGCGTTATATTTACACACACCTTTTTCTGCCTGCCCTGGCGGGGGTAAGATGGGCAGGGAGGGTAAGAGGGGTGGGGGGTGGGGGGCGTAAGAGGGGCGGGGGGGGGGGTAAGAGAGGCAGGAAGGGTTAAGAGGGGCAAAGCAGGTAAGAGGGGCAGGGAGGGGTAAGTGGGGCAGGGGGGTAAGAGGGGCAGGGAGGGTAAGAGAGGCGAGGGGGGTTAAGAGAGCCAGGGTGGGTAAGAGGGGGTAAAAGTCGGTTTGCCACAGGCCCCTCGTGTGGATCTGGATCTCTTTTCATTGCGGCTAAATTTACGCGCTGGCCTTAAAAACCTGGGGTGGCGTCGCCAAGCGCCCAAAATAGCCGCGCCTTGTTCCGCCAGGGGCGTCTGTCTGAGAGAATGAGCGGAAAGATTCTGGCGCGTCCCCGGAAATAGCCACGCTCCGGCATGGCGGCGTGGCGATACGGCGCCAGGAGCGGGTATGCCCGCACGCCACGCCTGCACCCCACGCCCCCATGCCACATTCTGTCCCCGCTGCAGGTCCAGTGTCTATTTCCCCTTCATTTCAGGGGTCACTGCGTCAGGCTGTATAACCTCAGTGTACAGTCAACTGAGCTTCTATGAAACTAGGAGAAGCAAATTCAGTCAATGTCTGCAGTCGGTACCAAAGTCCGTTTAATCACTGACAAAAAGATGAGTAAACAGAGCTATGTTCAGCATCAGAGAAAGGGCCGTGGTTTGGTAGGCTACTGCTGCTGAAAAGATGTGTGATTAGGAAGTAAAAAATTGACATATCTCTCGGTGCCCTTCAAAACTGGGGAACTGTTGGAGTGAAATTAGTACATTTTTACCAAAGCTTTGGAGAGTGCTGTAGAATCAGTGTTAAAGACAGCCCTGGAACCACTAGTTTGTCTATTTTTTACTGAATTTGAGGTTTACAGGTTGGAAATGAGAGGGGCCTCTGAAAATAAGGCTATGGTAATATAAATAGTGATTCTTATCAACGTATCCATTTCAGGGTTAGTGAAGCGTTCGTATTTTGTCATTTCTCCTGTGTTCGTGTGCCACAGTGATGCGCTGTAAGCGTACCTGCGGGTCGACTGACGCATTTTTCGCTTTGACGTGTTCCACGCGCAGCGCGGAAGATCAGTGTACGCAGGGGGCTGACCCCGATCGACACCTTCGAGCGCGAGACGGCCACCTTCGAGGTGGAGCTGTCGCACGACAACGTGGAGGGGGTGTGGCAGAAGGACGGGGTCCGCCTCAAGCCCAGCAGCCGCTGGCGCCAGAGCGCCAAGGGCCGCCTGCACAGCCTCACGCTCTCCGGCCTCACCCTGGAGGACTCCGGAACCGTCGCCTTCACTGCCGAGACCGCCAGGACCTCCGCCAGGCTCACCGTCAGAGGTGAGGAAGACCGCGGAGCGGAGAGAGTGAGGAAGACCGCGGAGTGGAGAGTGCTGCCGTTTCTCTCAGTCACTGAGCAGACGCTCTTGTTATTCATACTTCCACCTGTACGACTGAAAGGCTTGCTTTGATCTGATTTCGTCTAACATTTCCACGAGTAACTTTTGGCAGCTGCCTGATGTTGTTGGAATCTGCTTCACTGGTCCAGATGTTGGTCCAGATGTTGCCACATTTATTGGTCACTGACTGGATTTTTGCCCAAACTCATGACTCAAAGATCTGGCCAGAGCTTAAAACAGGCCTTTCCAAGACCAGATACCGATCTGACAGCCATACCTGCTCGTGTTGTGAAGACCGCATTGAGCATATCTGTTGTGTGTTTCATCCCTCTCCACCTTCTCCACTCTCAGAGCCTCCTGTGAGCATCCTGAAGAAACTGGAGGACCAATGCTCCCCAGAAGGCTCTGCAGTATCTCTGGAGTGTGAGCTGTCAAGACAGAATGTGGATGTGAAGTGGCTAAAGGTAGAGAGAACACATCAGAATCCATTTGTTACAATACATTTGTGAACAAAATTTTCTATGTTAAGTTACAGAAACTCATTGTGTATTATCTGATGCATCTTATGCACAAAGAATTACACATATGACACCTTACACTGAGTACATGACACCTAGGTGGTATATCTGGTGTGGATGAAACCATTTTGTGTAGATAAAACATTTCCTAGTCCCTAAGTCTGGATAGACAATTCATCATAGCTCAAAAAATTGCCAAAGGGACAAACTTGATTTAGGACAAAGCTCTCATTGGTTACCTCCATAATAGAAATGGATATGGCAGAAAATATGAGGGAAACAGTATAAAATCAGAGTTTCCAAGTGGAATGGTCCCTCCTTATTTTTAAACGTATTTACTTGTGGATATGTCCGTCAGTGTAGTTCTATAAAAATGCATTTCAAAATTGTCTACATTACATGTTTCATTTATTTAATCAACTGGCAAACTCAGTACGCTGCATAAGAAACAAACAAACAGCAAAACAAGAAAGGCCCTGAAAGGTTAAGGGCAAAGGTTCAAGGTTAAGGTCAAAGTGAAAAGCTGTGCCCCCTCTCCTCTGGACCGCAGAATGGCAGCGAGGTGAAAGGGAGCAAGACCCAGCGCATCTACTCCATGGGCCGAAAGCGCTTCTTCCAGATCATGAAGTGCGAACTCAGCGACTCGGGGGTCTACGTGTGCGATGCTGGGGACATCAGCACGAGCTGCTCTCTGGAGGTCTACGGTAATGTGCACCACACGTCCCACGACCCTGCTAACGCTACCCTGCTAACAGGACCCTGCTAACGTGACGCTGCTAATGGAACCCTGCTAACGCTACCCTGCTAACGGTACCCTGCTAACACGACCCTACTAACGCGACGCTGCTAACGTGACCCTGCTAATGCGACGCTGCTAACGGGACCCTGCTAATGCGACGCTGCTAACGGGACCCTGCTAATGCGACCCTGCTAACGCGACGCTGCTGACGGTACTCTGCTAACGTGACCCTGCTAACGCGACGCTGCTAACGCTACCCTGCTAACACGACCCTGCTAACGCGACGCTGCTAATGCGACCCTGCTAACGCGACGCTGCTAAAGGTACCCTGCTAACGTGACCCTGCTAACGCGACGCTGCTAACGGTACCCTGCTAACGCGACCCTGTTAACGCGACCCTGTTAACGCAATGCTGCTAATGCAACCCTACTAACAGTACCCTGCTAAGGGACCCTGCCAAGGGGGCAGATAATAATTACATTAATCTATTTGCGGGTTGTTTAAGAGCCCTCTTATTCGCTAAATCGGCTCATTAAAATGCTTCACGGATGAATGGCTCCTTGCCCACTTCTGCAAAAGGCAGGAGTTTTTCATGTCTCAATACTGCCATCTGCAGGTGGTGATGCACAAATACATCTGTCTAAGGGATACTGGAAGAAACAACCAAGGTCTCTAAAGGCTGAGGTTTGCCAAATGTCCAAAATATGTATAAATAATACTTCATTAATAAAGAGCTGAGGTGGATCAGGACTGATCAGATATCCTCACACCCCCCACAGACGGGAGTTTTCTGGTCCTGATATACTGATTACAGATTTGCTCTGGCAGGCAAACTGAAATGACAGCCAGTGTTGAGCCGACAGACTGAAAGAGTGAAAACGAAGGGTCACGTGTAGTCCTGGCTGTGAGTGGTTAGCACGTTAGCAGCGGTTTGGTGGAAGGCCTGGTCACGCCTCTCGCGGGGCAGAGATCGGCGACCTCACTTCCTGTCCTCCCGTGGCAGAGCAAGAGGTGGAGATTGTGCAGGGCCTGGAGGACCTGGACATCAAGGAGGACCAGAATGCCGTGTTCATGTGCGAGGTGTCCCTGCCGGACGTCCCGGGGGAGTGGTTCCGCAACGGGGAGAAGATCCGGCCCACCAGCACCGTCAAAATCCGGCAGGAGGGTGAGTGCCCCGCCCCCCCACACACACACACACAACCCTGATATAGTTTATACTCATTCTCCCACAGGTTTGCTTAGTGCCATTATATTACAGTACATTAGATCTATTTAGCTGTACCATTATATTACATTACATTTATTTATTTAGCTGTACCATTGCATTACATTACATTACCTCTATTTAGCGGTACCATTGCATTACCTCTATTTAGCGGTACCATTACATTACCTCTATTTAGCGGTACCATTACATTACCTCTATTTAGTGGTACCATTATATTACCTCTATTTAGTTGTATCATTCCATTCCATTTCATTCCATTGCATTGGATTACATTCATTTAGCAGATTCTCTTACACATAATGATGCGCTCCTACCTACAGTGTAGGAGAACCATAAGTGATTTCACCGGATTAATATGAGCTATAGTGTTAGACCTGTCTAACAACATTTACAGACTGACTAGCCAGTGTAGATGCAGCATTTCTAAAGCACAAGTTAACTATGCCAACCAAGAACCAAAGCACTAATCCTGAATTCATGTGGATGATTTAGGACTGTAAGGTCAGCATCCCAACAGTAAGTCCTCTAACTGCCGCCTGGTGCGTTTAGGCGCCAAGCACTTTCTCCTCATCTGTAACGTGAGGGTGGAAGATGGCGGAGAGATCAAATTTGTGGCCAAACAAGTGGAGTCCACGGCGTCCCTGGAGGTGGAAGGTAAGAGTGAAAACCTCCCTTCATCTCTCAGTGTAATCCCTTCTTTACACCACGTGTTACTGTTTTAAAAACCCAGTGCAATCACTTTTCCCCCGAACATTTAGTGTCCACTAAGCCAAAAGTATAAAATGTATACTAATATTTTCCAAATTTATAAACAGCAAAGTAATAAAATGTCATTTTATACGCAAAGCACATTATCTGTGAACTAAAGACTTAGAGCTCTGACATGGCATTTCCCTCCTGCAATGGACATTCACTTCAAAGAGAACTTCTGGTTGGACGCCCATCAAACACATGTAGAACAACCTGGCTGGAAACATGGTCCCCAGAATACGATAATTCGTTATGTATAATGGTTCAAAACTGATGCACAGGTTCATTTGATTTTATATTACTTCAGTTTGATCTTTATTGCGCTTTTCACAAAAGACAAGCTTCTCCAAGGACATTACAGAGATTCTGGGCCCCAGGTTCCCGTGAGTAAGCTTAGGGAGCAGTAGCGAGGACAAAGTTCCTGGAGGAGACGGGAAGAAGGTTTGGGCAGGTCCCCGCTAAGCGGGGAGGCAGACTTACGGAAGCGGGGTCAGGGGATAGACGTTTGTGTCTTTGACACTCCGGCCGTGCCCTGCTGTCTCTGTGCCCGTCGCAGAGATGCCCGTGTCCATCGTGAAGCCGCTGCGGGACAAGACGGCGCTGGAGGGGCACCGGGTGGTCCTGGAGTGCGCCGTGTCCAACCCGCGCTGCAGCATCCGCTGGTACCAGGGCAGCAAGGTCATCCTGCCGTCCGAGCGCTTCGAGATCTGCAGCGAGGGGTGCCACCGCAAGCTGCTCATCCAGCAGGTGGAGCTGGAGGACGAGGGCATCTACAGCGTGCAGGCCGGCGAGCACACCACGTCCGCCAGGCTGACGGTGGAAGGTCAGAGGGCACAGCCGCCCCCCCACATCGCCAAACACAAACACGCGCACGCCTCTTAATAAACACACACACACACCTGCCTCTTAATAAACAAACACACACCTGCCTCTTAATAAACACACACACCTGCCTCTTAATAAACAAACACACACCTGCCTCTTAATAAACACAAACACACACACCTGCCTCTTAATAAACACACACACACACCTGCCTCTTAATAAACGCAAACACGCGCCTGCCTCTTAATAAACACACACACACACACCTGCCTCTTAATAAACACACACACACACACCTGCCTCTTAATAAACACAAACACACACCTGCCTCTTAATAAACACAAACACACACACACCTGCCTCTTAATAAACACACACACACACCTGCCTCTTAATAAACACAAACACACACCTGCCTCTTAATAAACACACACACACCTGCCTCTTAATAAACACACACACACACACACACCTGCCTCTTAATAAACACAAACACACACCTGTTAAACACAAACACACACCTGCCTCTTCTTAAAAACACACACACACCTGCCACTTCTGGAAAACAAAAACACCTGCCGCTTCTTAAAAACACACACACAGCCTTTCAGCCTTTTTTGATTTGAGCCAGAGCAAAACATTTCTCAGCAGGCGGGGGGAAACCTTTTCAGGGCAATAAAAGCATAATAATAAAAGTATATAACAATGCAGGATTTGAACAATAAGATGTTATTTAGTTATTAATTACGTTCATGCCATAATGTGTGAGCACTACCAAAAATATGACACTTTAAAGAGAAATTGGAGCACCCAGCCGATTCCAGACTTAGTCTAGCCTCATGTAGTCCTGGAGAATGTTAATCCTGTAGGGGGAATAAGTGTTTATTTCTGAACCTGGCCTTCACAGACAAGGCACAGCACACACCGCATTAAAAAAGCAAACATTGCACTCCTCTTACCCAAATCACGGCTCTCCAGGTCCAATAACTCCTGGTTTTCCACCCTCCCTTTACCTGGGAGTCAGGTGTGAAAACAGCCTGGCCAATCAGGAGCACTAATTGTTCAGTTAATTAATAATCTTCCTGAAATCTAGCAGAGAAAATATATAGTAAAATATATATTGCGAGACCAGAGACTCTTGTCCCCTACAGAGGACAATAATGCATTTGCAAGTCTTAGGAGGATATTAAATTCCATGTACAAAGACACATTCATTTATTCCAGTGCTGGAATGTTTTAGAATACGGAATGAATCTAACTGATCAGGGCAGTTATAGATTCTGTCTGCTTATAGGCAGCAAGCTGTCCCATGCGCAGCATTCCCTCGTGATGCTGTGTCTTTCAGGACAATCATCAGCTTTGAACACAGTCCCAACCAGTGCATCCTCCTGCCTTGTACTTTTCTGGGACACTAGACTTCAGTTTCTCTGTAACAGACAAACATAGCCGATTTTGTTTTTTGTTTTGAGTGCAAGACGGATATCATTTTACTGACAAGTTATAACAGTATGATGTCGCTTTCTGATATTGCAGCAAGCAAAAAAAAGGCTGCAAATCCCAAAGTGTAAATTATCACAATCTGTAAGGCCAGTTCTACAAAAGGAGGAGTACTGTGGGCTTTAGACAAGGCAAGGGGCATATGTTTGCACTATTACTGAAGAATACAATACGGGTGAAGCCAGTAGAGTTTGATTTATCAGGCCAGGCCTCAAACAGAGATCTTGCTTACTTCTCATGTGGTTAATTTTAATTTAAACTAATTAAAATGTAATTATTTTAACATTTAAACTCTTTTAAAGATTTACAACTTAAAAATAGGTCAAAGTTGTCAGTTAAAGGATTGAAATGTATTTAGACGTAGTTTTCTGAGGTCCAAACGGCGTGCGTCTCTGTGAGGTATGGTGTTCGGCGCTCGGCTCGTTGGGTCTGACCCCGATGCTCCTCCCCCCCCAGCCCAGCTGCTCCAGATGGTGCGGGAGCTGACCGACGTGACCGTCGCGGCCCCGGACGAGGCGCGGTTCGAGTGCGAGGTGTCCGTCCCGGTCAGCAAGGCCCCCATGTGGAGCCTGAAGGAGCAGATCCTGCACCCGGGGCCCACGGTTCGACTGGAGGCCCGAGACACCGTGCACCGGCTGACCCTGAAGAACACGTCTGCGGACATGAGCGGCGTCGTCCGGTTCAGCTGCGCCAAAGCCAAGAGCAGCGCTAGGCTCACCGTCACGGGTCAGTGAGATATTAATAATGCGTATGCTACACTTCTGACACCATCAGACACCCAAACATCAGTTTACAGACACACACCTCTATTAATAATGCGTATGCTACACTTCTGACACCATCAGATACCCGAACACCAGTTTGCAGACACACACCTCTATTAATAATGCGTATGCTACACTTCTGACACAATCAGACACCCAAACACCAGTTTACAGACACATACCTCGCTATGTGTATGTAAAATTGACTTTTCAGCATTGAATATGTATTGAGGGATTTATATTTATATATATATATATATATATATATACACACACACACACACACACACACATATACTGTATATGGGGGGAGTTAAGGCTAGAGGAAATGCCTGATCGTTCTGGTGCATATTGCACATATCTAATTTTAAGGCCAGAACATAACTCATCACCAGAGAATGTGTAGGCGCTCATCTCCCTGCTTCCACTGCGGAGACGGTAAAATAAGCTTAAGCTGAGTATGCAATAGAGCTACTTCAGTTATTATGCGTTTCCCCCGGCGACCATGCATTTCAATGCACTCACGATCTGCTCTCTCCTTTTACATTCTGTGCAGATAACTAGACCTTTGGGACAAAACACCAGGAACCATCCGGAAACGTGCACATTACCTGGGGAAATGCTGATTGTGACATAAGTCTGCTTATTGTTTATGGTAAAAAGGGAAAATGATGATTTAGCCTGTTAAAAAAGTGCTTTGAATTGGAGCAGAACCAGTGAAAATACCCTAACAGCACCATGTTACGGCTTGAACACCCAATTACATTGTTTTTAAAGGTGAGGAAAAGTTAAGAAATTACAGTCCGGGGAAAAATTGCATTTGGCAAACTGGAAATGAGAAAGATCGATGTCCTAAGGCATATAAAACACACACTCTGCATCAAAATGGCCATGTGCAGGACCACATCCAATCTGAATAAAAGTGAACCAGCAGAAGTCTCCTGATTCACTCTAAATTTGGTGGGGAAACAGGACAGAACGAATGAAATAGGAAAGATTGTTACAGGGATCCAGGTTGTCGCATATTACAGGTGTGGAGTGGGACACTAGCGCCATGGATCTTTAGGCAAAACATGATGATGGTGCCATATAGGGGCCTTAAACCAAAAATATACTGAAGCAATGATGGTACGTTCAAATCCTGAATAGAATTCTTTGTGTGAAATACGTATTGTTTTTTTTTTTTTTTTTTTTTTTTTAAGTCTGAGAATGATTTTGTGAAGCTCAGAATTCATGCCCTTGGACCACTGAAGTTCACCTTTCGTATAAAAAAATGCTACAGGCTTTGTGCAAGAACGCACACACTGAAGAGCAAATCACCATTTTGAATTGATGTAGTCAGTTGGAGTTGGATGAAAAGCCTTTGCTGTCCCATTTCATTTATGGTTGAATGTACATTGTTCCTTATTTATCCTTGTATAGACTTCATTTTTTAACATTTGGATTTCTACTTTGGGATGCAGACATGGAAGGGTACAGATTTTAAAGGGTTATATTGAGACAGAAGCATGTACAGTATGAAGTGCACAGGGCCAAAATGGTTTAATATTTACACATTAAATGGGGGATCTTGGGAGAGTGAATTGACACTACTTACTATAAAATTATCTCATTTCCTTAATTACTGTTGAGTAAATCATTCTCAATGGAAACGTGCGATTGCTGTTAAATTAACTATGAGCTGCCTCGTATTGTACTAAAGAAAGAAGATTTTCATAAAATTCTGTATTCCGTATTTATTTTCCTTTGACAGGGTTTAATGGCTTTCTGTTGTCGCCCTTAATGCTCTAATCTTTCTGGATTTACTGGGCGGCGTCAGCTTTTCTTGCTATTTTAGAAGTACCTGTATTAGCTTCCAATAAAACAGGATTGATAAGAAGCAGGCTGCTGGCTGGCCTTTTGTGAGAATCAACACGGTACGAAATGTCATGCCTTCGCATTCATATTCAACACAGACTGAAAGAATTCAAGTAAATCAAAAAGGTGAATAATAATAACGAAGAACTTCCACAACTAGGTTACAACAGTTTTAATTTAAACTCCATGTTCCCAGATTACAAGTATATTATGTCATATATTAATGCCAATTTGCTCGTTTTATTATTGCGCAGTTATCAAACACAAACACGTGTGTGTGTGTGTACATGTATGCACATGTTTGGCTGTGTTTAAACATAGTGGGACATACAGTAAAAGACAGGGGGACACATAGATACACTAAAGTGTGACGGAGTACATGTCCTAGGAATCTCAAGGACCCACATCAGGCAAACCAAACACACATCAGGTGACCCAAACACACAGCTGCACATCTGGTGACCCAAACACACATCGGGTGACCCAAACACACAGACGCACATCAGGCAACCGAAACACACATCAGGTGACCCAATTTTCACACACAGATGCACATCAGGTGACCCAAACACGCATCAGGTAACCCAAACACACATCAGGTGACCCAACCGCACAGACGCACATCAGGTGACCCAACTGCACAGAAGGGCATCAGGTGACCCAGCCGCACTCCACACGATCTGGAGGTGGAGTTCAGAGAGGCTGTGCGGCAACGCTGAACGCACGTTGCGGCTAAGGCACACAGGCACGCCTGTCCTCGCACGCGAGGCACTCCGTGCGGGGGAAAGCCCGGTACGCGCCACGGGCGAGCCGTACCAGAGACCGGCGCCTCCGGCCGAGAGCGCGGCGGGGGTTCCGTAAAACTGACCGTCCGTCTCCGCCGCGTCCTCCTGGGGTTTCCCCTGGCGCGACGTTTCCAGCGCAAACACGATCCCGCTGCTGCAGCGCATTCCGAGACGTCACCGTTACCTTCCCACGACAATCCTGCGCTCGTTTAAAAAATGCAGTTTCAAAGAGATCGGGGAGAATTCACGTTTAAGGGATGCATTCGTCGCTGAATGCGAGCCCACTGATCCAAGGCAATGGTCCGCTGTTTAACCATTTCTCAATTACAAAAACAGTTTCATAACAGTTTTAGAAATAATTATTTAAAAAAAAAAAAACATGGGGTTCCTCCAAAATGCTAATTGTATTAATAAACTCACCAGAGCCTTGAGAAATGTTTTAGTAGTTCTTAATGAGCAAATGGTCTGAAATTGACACCGTTCATAATGCTAAACATATTACAAGTTCTTAAGGAATGGTAAAACAGACTGCAGGTCCAGAATGAATACCTCCTAATGTTACAGCGGATAGCAGTACCCTCAGTGTCATACCCAGTCTATTATGTATCATAAGAAAGGAGCTGGCAGTTCATGCAATCTAGAGAACAACTGGTAAGGTACTGCAGACGCTCCTTTTCATTTTATGACAAGTATTGCATGTAATTCTCACATAATTTATGCGCAGAGCTAGCAACATAATTTCAAATAATTCCAAGCTGTTAGTTTCGGGAAGAAAGCAAATAAACCAGAACCTAGTTTTTTTTTTTTTGTTTTTTTTTTTTGGAAGCTTGGTCTGCAAGACAGGTCAAAGTTTGGAGTTTAAAAAAAGCTTCGATTCAGCACAAGTCGAGCGCAGGCTTCTGTTCCAGATCAGTACCGGATTACCTTCGTCACACGTTGTGCTGCAAGAGAAACCGCTGAGAGCAGCAAATGGCAAGCTGACGAAAGCCTCACAACTGCAGTCACTCAACCAACACAACCAAAACCAGCATCAACCAACATCAACCATCCCAACCACCATCAACCAACATCCACCAACATCAACCACCATCAACCAACACAACCAACATCAACTATCACAATCAGCACAACCACCATCAACCAACATCCACCAACACCAACCAACATCAACCATCACAATCAGCACAACCACCATCAACCAACATCCACCAACACAACCAACATCAACCATCACAGAAAGCAATTTACACATTACAGCACTAAACAACGCAACAAAAAACTAAGCAAACGTCTCATTCAAGCTGAGAAATGTGCAGGGAGGCCACCTTTACGCTCGTCAAAATCAAATGTCATTTTCACATACACTGCTCTTTAAGCCTTTATGGACAGCTATCATATATATATAAAACGCTGGCACATTTTGTTTTTACCAACATCCGTACTATAGGAAAAAAAAAATCATTAAAAACATGCACAAATCAACAACACAAACCAAAAGGACCTGTCTTGTTTTTGCTCTGGCTTTTGCAGAAAAATAAATTCTTGACATCCACGTTGGCACCTGAGGGACTGAACACCGCGATGGCTCCCAAACTGGGCCCCGGGCCCCTCTGTGCGTTTCACTCCAACCACAATATGTTCATTTTAACAATATGTACATTTATCTGAATTAGGAGCTTTTCATGTTCAGTGGGATTATTTAATCTTTTGAGCCACATTATGCTAGAAATAGCTCTGCGATGCCATGCAGAATTAAAAAAAAAAAATGTCTATGTTCGTATTATGCTTATTGCGCTATAACAATGACATAAACAGAGCTTACAAATAAAAGACTGAGGTTAATCAATAGTTTCATAATTATGTTTAGTTTCTATCATGATTTTCTCCTTAAACTTATTAACACAATGCAGGTTTGGCTCATTATCATTTGCATTGCCTTTTAATTTTTCATTATCATCCAGATGGTTATTTTTAGAGACCAGTTGTCCACACTTTCAACACTTAGGAGCCTATTGATTCAATTCAGTCTTTCATGCTATTATGCTCTTTTTTGCTATTTTTGCACAATATGAATTTGGGATTTTTATTCTTTGTGGCATTAAAAATGAAAAATTAGCAGCTGGGATTTCTGGGAACTGTGGTTGGAGCGCAACCCAGCGTACACAGGGGGCCAGGACCAAGTTTGGGAAACGCTGGTCTGCCGGACTGAAGACAGAAGGCCAAGCAGAAAATGGCGGAAAGGTCTCCGGTCCTTTCCTGTAGTCCAGGAAGCTCTGCTTTAAGGCACATCTCCAGCTCTTATGAGGATCTCCACTCCTTCACTGCCTATCAGACAACATCGAATAACACGCTACGAGTCAGAAGACAACACATTACAAACAAGGGAGCATGATCAGGAATCTCTCCGATTTAGTTTCTGGAGTTGGGAAAAAAATAGCAAAGTAGGCATTTACATTACATGCTACAACTGGTGATGGACAAGCTTTGACTCATAACACTGGTTTCATTTAAGACTTGGTTCACTAAAAAAAAAAAAAAGTCAAATATTGAAAGCATACTATGATGCTTTGCCATACTTTGAAGTGTTTGCATGGTAAATTAAAGATGATTATTGTGTTAAAACATTCTGAATACTGTGATATTTTTTATTTTAATCAGAACACATGGGTTAAGAAAAGAATCTGCATACTCCAAGCTGCTTCCGTGTGGCTGCCCAATTAGATTTCGTTTCAGAGACTTACTAGGGCATTCGAGGTCAACTCATCGAAAAGTGGGAATGAGTGAAGTTCAACCCAAAACGCAAGCCCCCCCGCTGTGAAATGCGTACGGTACACTTAGCACTGATTATACATGAGAGAGAGAGAGGGCTGCCTCGCCCGTCTTATGAGGACCACCAAAGTTCCTTTAAAACCGGGGCCCCCCTCAAACTCGTCTTGTAGAGGAAACAAACAGTAGCGAAAGAAAGGAATAGCAAATCTTCAAGTGTTAACATTATTCTACACATTTTTTTTTTTGTTTGTTTGTGATGAGAGGTTCTCCGCGGCGATCTTGCTCTTCCGGACCGAAGCCTCCTTTCTGGGCTCTCTCCAGCTCCACGCTTCCTTCGCACGGAATTCTGGGTAGGCGCGGAGGACGGAGACAGCGGTCAGTCCGTCTGCTGAGGGGGCGGTGCGGGGCGGGGCAGGGCGGGGCTCGGGCACGCCCCCCCCCCCCCCCAAGCCTCCGTGGCCCCCGGGGAAAGCCCCGCCCCTCCTCCTCCCCGTGACGTCACGTTAGCTAGAAGTCCTCTGTTGCTTCAGAACTGTGTACACGTCCTCCACCTTGCTCAGTCTCTCGAAAAACGGGATCAGATCCAGCAGCTCCGTGTCGGACATGTCATCGAACCACGAGGCCACGGGAACCTGGATGCACGGACAGAAAAGGGACAGACAGGCAGAACCACAGGCGTAAATACACGAGCTTCATAGCTGCCTATCCATCACAGCATTACACTTGGTTTTTACAGACTAAAGAATAAAGACAAAAACAAATAACTGAATAAGAATAATAATAACAATTTGCATAATGACTGCTCTGCTTCTATCATTTGTGAAGGTGGGAAAACGTATGGGTTCAAAGGCATCTAATATCAGGCAGGCAGATAAAGAGAACAAAAGAATATCGGACAATAGGGAGTCAACTAAAAAAGTGAAAATATACGACATACCCCCAACCCATTAAAATAACAAACATGTAAAATATACAATGAATAACCACAGATCATAAGAAACAAATACTTTTTTCTAAACTGTGAACATTTTGAGGTATTTGGAGAAGTATTTGTGAAACAACAGAAGACAAGCACCAATGTCCAAAAAAAGATGTGCATTTCAAACTCTGGTGCATTAGTTAATTCAGACTGTGTACACCAGACAGTATTCAGGGACCAGAACCATGCAAATCTGAAGCTAAAGTACTGAACCCTTTGAAGTAAAGCAGAAGAATCACTGGTGGCTCAGACGTTCAATGGAAACTCCCCTGGCCTACATCCCTATAAGCCATTCTGTTCAATATTATGACCAAATGAATTAAAGACTATTCTGATTACATCATCTAAACACAAACATGAATACCTAGTAGCTAGTCATCCTAATCCTTATAGACCACCTCTGTTCGAAAATGTGTTTTTTAATGGTTAACTCCTTTTGGAAGAAAGACTTACAGTACACAGATTGACCACCAGAGTGCCTTTTTTTCACAATCTGAGCTTACCTGTGCTTCCCTGAAATCTGAGTTGGAAATGTACCAGCACAATCTGCGACATCACAGATATGCAGAACCAACCACGGTCCACTATGCAAAGATATGGGAATTACAGGAGAGCGATGTGGTAAAGTGAAAGCTTAGCGCACGGAAAGCTGACTAGCCAGTGACTTGGTTATCATGGTGTGTTGAACAGTTTTAGGATGCAATCCTGAGGTAGAAACTTTGTTCCAGTCGTTACCAAGGGAGCCCATTCTAAAACAAAAATGGATGTCATTTGTTCATAGAAATCACATCGGATGCACCCGACAGCACAGAGGGAATCAGTGTTTGTAGCACATATTTTACAGATGACCGCTTCCAGAAACTCATGCAAAAGTCAATGAGTTTCACAAAGAAGTTTATTTTGAATCTGGATGCTGTGCCTACTATATATACCGCGACCACAACAGCAAGCACTGCCAATCTGCATGATAGATTCCGGCATTTTCAAAGAGGGTAAAAGTGTAGAGGCACAACTAAATCATTTTCAGTAGTTTACTGAATATTTTTGGGTGGAAAAGTCACATTGAACAAATTATTATTCAATACAGAACATTTATAATGGTTTTAAAACACATCTGGAGAGGAACTGAATTAGCTACAGGCCTATATCCCTCACTACTACACATATGAACATTTTAAACACTTAGTTTTAAAGACTTGCTTCTGTTAATCATATACTCCATACAGACCAGACTTCCTCATGGAAGGCATTACAAACATACTGTGTTCATTTAATGTCGTCCAACCATGCCAAAATAGTGAAAAAACCAAGAGCTGATCTGACCTAATCCCGGGTTCACGGGAAGTATTCTAACAAACTGTCTGCCCCTTCCTCCAGGACTTATAAAACGATGAAGCATCAGTGATCCTTAACAGAATGACCTCTCCACTCACTGAGCACAGGATCAGCACACAGCCAGGATGACCTCATTCTCCACTCACTGAGCACAGGATCAGCACGTAGCCAGGGTGACCTCATTCTCCACTCACTGAGCACAGGATCAGCACACAGCCAGGATGACCTCATTCTCCACTCACTGAGCACAGGATCAGCACGCAGCCAGGATGACCTCATTCTCCACTCACTGAGCACAGCATCAGCACGCAGCCAGGATGACCTCATTCCCCACTCACTGAGCACAGGATCAGCATATAGCCAGGATGACCTCATTCTCCACTCACTGAGCACAGCATCAGCACGCAGCCAGGATGACCTCATTCTCCACTCACTGAGCACAGCCTCAGCACGCAGCCAGGATGACCTCATTCTCCACTCACTGAGCACAGCATCAGCATGCAGCCAGGATGACCTCATTCCCCACTCACTGAGCACAGGATCAGCACGTAGCCAGGATGACCTCATTCTCCACTCACTGAGCACATGATCAGCACACAGCCAGGATGACCTCATTCTCCACTCACTGAGCACAGGATCAGCATACAGCCAGGATGACCTCATTCTCCACTCACTGAGCACAGGATCAGCATATACCCAGGATGACCTCATTCTCCACTCACTGAGCACAGGATCAGCACACAGCCAGGATGACCTCATTCTCCACTCACTGATCACAGGATCAGCATACAGCCAGGATGACCTCATTCTCCACTCACTGAGCACAGGATCAGCATATACCCAGGATGACCTCATTCTCCACTCACTGAGCACAGGATCAGCACACAGCCAGGATGACCTCGTTCTCCACTCACTGAGCACAGGATCAGCACGCAGCCAGGATGACCTCATTCTCCACTCACTGATCACAGGATCAGCATACAGCCAGGATGACCTCATTCTCCACTCACTGAGCACAGGATCAGCATATACCCAGGATGACCTCATTCTCCACTCACTGAGCACAGGATCAGCACACAGCCAGGATGACCTCGTTCTCCACTCACTGAGCACAGGATCAGCACACAGCCAGGATGACCTCGTTCTCCACTCACTGAGCACAGGATCAGCATGCAGCCAGGATGACCTCATTCTCCGCTTATGCCTCTACATTAATGAAGTCCTCATGTCCCGTCAGAACACGGCACTCAAACTGAACATCGGCCCTTTGCATGTTTCCCGGCTAACTCATTTGGAAACTCTACTCTTAAATATAACAAACAGGTTGTACAAGCTCAAAAATCTTATGTTCCGCCACAATGCTCTCCAAAAGAAATACCCTGGTATAAAAATCATCCATTATGATTTAACTTTGTGCCTTATCGTATCTTAAATTAAAACATCTCAGTTCACTCACAGAAATGGAAAATTCTCAGAATAAACAATATTATCAAGATCAGCTTCAGAACTTATCACAAATTATCACTATTTTCAGATAAATGTCATGAGTATCACCCATATACAGTATATGCATATGTATGATTCTTTTATTTCATCATTTGTTTAACCAGGAATTCTCACTGAGAGAGAAATGTATTTTTTTCACGAGGGAGCTGGCCAAGATGGCAGCCGTAGGGACATAAAGTTTCAGTTAAGTACACTTTGCTGTGAAATGCATTTCCACATATTTCCAGTATATTGCGGCATATTACGTTTCTGTAAAGTATGACAATGCCAACGTCCCTGTCACAGTCTGTCCCCCTAAACTCTTTTAAATGTATGGCCATGCATCACAACTTCTCTATATGCTTAAATGACTTATGGGTTCACTCAATAGGTTGACGTGGATAGAGGATGAAAACATAGCATGTAGCCAACACACTCTTGAAGACGAATGCCTATATTTTCTCTGCACTAACCCCGACCATCCTGCAGGGACCACTGCACCTCAGAAACGGGAGAACTACAGGAAGGAAAAACAGAACTACTATATCTCCACACACAATTCCTACCCATCTGAAAAAAAAAACAGAACTTAAAATGATGACAGCTTGTTTACAAATAAATCACTCCCAGACACTTACTGAATAAGGACACACTGACATCACTTCACAAGTTTTTAAAAAAATTGTACTTTATCAGCCTCATCCAATACTTTCAATATCTTCAATGAAGCAATTCCACAAAAACTATAACAAATACTTAAATTTTCTTAAAAATAAAGTTAAAAAAACTGCAGCAGAGCTTGTTCTTCTTCATATGAGGGTAATACCAACGATTCACCATCAACGCAATGATACAGTCAATAGAACAAAATATTCTTCAAATAACCCATAGCACACAAGACCTCTTCAGTACATGGTAAATGGTAAATGGACTGCATTTATATAGCGCTTTTATCCAAAGCGCTTTACAATTGACGCCTCTCATTCGCCAGAGCAGTTAGGGGTTAGGTGTCTTGCTCAAGGACACTTCGACACGCCCAGGGCGGGGTTTGAACCGGCAACCCTCCGACTGCCAGACAATCGGTCTTACCTCCTGAGCTATGTCGCCCCACAGTACAAAAGCACCACACCCGACTACCTGGAAAATAAGACACACACAGACACACACAGACACACAGACACACAGACACACACACACACACACACACACACACACACGTACACGCCTGGTCCCATTACCCAGAATACGGATTTGCATCATACATAACCGTTGTACAGCCCCAGAGCACAGAACACAGCTTTCCAACAAAAACAACCACCTGACTTCTTCAATTATTTAACCCTTAAAAGTCAGCCAACAGACTACTATACACTCATATACACATTCAGCCAAAAACACTATGCACTGTGCATAGACAAAAACAATGCTTCTCAAACATACCAGTATAAAACTAGGGTTGACATATGAGAATCAGTACAGCCAAAATAACTGTGTCAGTACACCTTCCTCACATCACTAACTCACACGAGAGAGCATGAGCACACTGCTCAGGCATTCACCGATCGCCCAAAAAAATCAAACCCCAAGGACAGCAGTGGCTGTGCTTATAACACTATTCTCATCTGACCCGTCTGATTCCACTATTCTGAGCCTTACTTATTGTGAGTACACTCAGTCTTTTCCAGCACATTGTGACGGACTTGCACGTCCATGTTTATCCTTCACTGTTTTGACTGGGTGGGTGGGGCGTACATTTTTAAAAACAGGGGGGTAGGCATGGTTATAGGGAGAACATAGTATCAGAAGCAATATTTCTTATTATACCCTGCTAGATAAAGCAGTCCTCAGAAGAGTGGTGTACACAGACAGATTAGTAGAATATTAGAATAGAAACACAGAAAGAGTAAAGCAGCACCTACAGCATTGTCTGGGTGGAATATGTAGGAGGCGGGGGAGTTGTCCACGATGATGACCTTGTTGAGGTCTCTGCCCAATCGGCTCAGGTCCTTGACATAGTTGCCGCGGTGAAAGACGCAGGACTCGCGGAAGAGGCGGCACCGGAACGCTCCCCACTTGTCCAGCAGGTCCGACACTGGGTCCGCATACTGACAGGCCGAACCGCAAGGGCGCAATGCAGCCACACGGCCACCAGGGGGAGGCGAGAGAACACAGAGACCCAGACGCACAGCATTAAAGAACCTGTACCATCACTCACTGCCCTGGCATCCACAGTGGCCATTATGTACTTTACTCAAATTCATAAACAGGAAAATTATGATATTTCCTTTGTTATCCTTTCCCCCCTGGGTATACATAAACACCACAGCTGGAGGTCTGATAAGGGTTTCTGTTGTGTATGGATATTCTCTTCACGTTCTATTCTGATTGGCAGCCCACTAAACAGTCGCATTGCTGATTGGTTACAATACAAATCGCCATATTAGTTCAACAAGAAACAATGTCTTCAAAAAATGTAGTGGGCAACAAATCTTTGCAGCTTTCAAGATAAAAAAAGTCATTTAAAATCTAAATAAAACAGACATTTGTTTTCTTTAGTTATTAATGCATATTTAAAATATAAAAATTTAAAATTTACTTTATTAGCACGGGTCTTTATTCGTAGAAGGATGCTTTAGACATTTAATTGTTTGGGCCCATGTTTAAACAGTGATTGATTAGACAAGAGAGCTATCATAATACATTTTGTGCAATCAGCCAAATTTCCTTATTAAATCAATGGAGTAGGCTGCATAACACTGAAAGTAAAATGGAGTTTGACATCATTTTTTTAATACTAGCACAGCACAAAGGATACAATATCGGAGATACAGGGTTCCACGATTTAATAGGTTTAGACTGAAGCACTCTCTTGTACACCAGTCAATCCTAAAATTAAATATGGAGCTTAATCCCAGATCAAATGTACGTTGAAGGGCCTTGACTATTGTCTTCTGTGCTTGTTATGTTAAATGTACGTATCTGTTTCTTGTCTTAATTTTTGTCTTTTCTGTGATGTTGCAAATGGAGCTGCTGTGACGCAAGAAAAATTTCAGACCTTATCTGACAATAAAGTATTATCATCATCATCATCATCATCATCATCATCAGATCCACCTATGAACAGGGCTCCGACTGCAGCTTTTACAACATTCAGCCCAGAAGAAAAAAAAGTTCAAGCCAATGCTTGTTCATATTAGCAGACATTCACAACAAAATTAAATTAGTGTCTTTTTTTAACCATGAAATTTCCTTGCAAACAAGCTCAAATTTTTCTTTTTACTGTAGAGCCCCTTTGTGGCCAACCTTTTTGATTAAAAAAATAAAATTTAAATATGAAATTTCCGCCGTTTCGCTGAGTCAACACAAACTAAGAACTGTTGTGAATGACAGGAACTCACACACGTTCCCAAATGTTTAATATGTAGTTTAACACAATATAATGTTTAAAATGTACTATTTAGTGATTTCACACTTGCACCATAAAATAACTTTTTCAATTAATATTACAGCATCAAAAAGTATTTATGCTTTTAAATCTCTCCTTACTTAAAAAAAAAAGAATTCAACAGCTGGCAAATGTTATTCCGTTATCAGCAGTTATTACTGGCTCAGAACTGAACTGATTAGCACTGGTGAATATCCCTGAGCACTGTTCTGCACACAGGAGTTAAATAATGAACTGGCCCAATGGTATGTTCAGCTACAGCTCGGTGAAATCTGCAGTGAGGAACCCCACACAGTCTGTGAGTGATCAGTACTGACTGTGGGTGATCAGTACTGACTGGGAGTGATCGGTACTAACTGACTGACCAGTACCAAATAAGAGTGACCAGTACTGACCGTGATTGACCAGTACTGGCAGGGAGTGATCTGTACTAATCGTGACTGACCAGTACTGACCGTGACTGACCATTACCAACTATGAGTGACCAGTACTGACTGCGACTGACCAGTACTGACAGGGAGTGATCTGTATTGACCAGTACTGACAGGGAGTGATCTCTACAGACTGTGACTGACCAGTACTGACTGGGAGTGATCTGTACTGACTGGGATTGACTAGTACTGACTGTTGTTGAGCAGTACTGACTGAGTGATCAGGACTGACTATGACTGGCCAGTACTGACTGTGGTTTAACAATACTGACTGGGAGTGGCCAGTACTGACTGTTACTGACCAGTACTGACTGTGGTTGAGCAGTACTGTATGGGAGTGATCTTCATTGACTGTGACTGACCAGTACTGACTGTGAGTGATCAGGACTGACTATGACTGACCAGTACTGACTGTGGTTGAGCAGGACTGTATGGGAGTGATCTTTATTGACTATGACTGAGGGTACTGACTGTGAGTGATCAGGACTGACTGTAAGCGACCAGTATTGGTTGAGTGACCAGTACTGTGAGAGACCAGTACTGACTGGGAGTGACCAATACTGACTGTGACTGAGCAGTACTGACTGTGAGTGATCAGAACTGACTGGGAGTGAGAAGTACTGACTGTCAGTGATCAGAACTGACTGGGAATAAGAAGTACTGACTGTGGGTGATCAGTACTGACTGAGTGATCGTGAGTGATTGGTACTGACTGTGAGGGATCAGGACTGATATAAGTGAGCAGTACTGGCTGTGGGTGATCAGTATTGACTGTGAGTGATCTATGCTTTAACGGGCTTACCTTGGCTAGGCTTGCAGTGAACAGCACGCACTCAAACAGCTCTCCCATCCGTCTGAGGAACTCGTCCACATGTGGTCGTTTCAACACGTACACCTGGAGGAAAGACAGCGCAAGTGAGCGCGATCCGCGGGGCTTTCTCCTGACAAAGAGCCATTTGTCCGGACCAGACAGGCCATGGCGGTGCCAGAGAAACAATGCACTGCAGAGGACGCTGGAGAACAGGCCTGCAGTTCATCGTCTGCTGCTGAGCATACGGTGGACCAGCCATCCGGCAGCATCGGGGCCGACAGCAGGGAACCAATCAAAAGGCCAGATCTGTCATGTCTCCTTCTGCTATTGACCAGGCCGTCTAGTGCTACTATACCCAGGTTCAGGTGCAAGTTAGCATGTGAATGTCCAAATATATATATATATATATACACTCACAGACCACACACAGACACATGCACACAGACAGACATACACACACACACACACACACACACACACACTCTCCCCCAGAGAAGCAATAAGGCATTGGTCTTCTGCTTGCCGGGCTAATCATACCTCTTGTTGTGTAGTCATTATGCAACCATGTAAAGCTAGCTAATGGTGAGCAGAGACACAAAATATTAATTCCAATAAGGCTGCAGATGTTTCCCGACACACACACACACACACGTTCTCATACATAACAGTTAGGCAGTTCTCATTCTACCACATAAAGACTAACATTTCAATGAGCCTTCCAAGCAAATAAGGAGTAAAACATGATGCAATGCACTATGAATGTTTGCTGAAGGAAACTCGCCCAGTGAGGAGGACACTGAGGAGCGTTACACCTCCCAAACGGAGCGCGCGCTCCCTCCTGTCCGGAGAGCCAGCAGCTGTGGGCCGCGGTCCTGAACCAAGTCATCCCGAATAGGCTTTCCCCGCTAAAAACAAGCCTATCCTGGATTACTTGAAACAGGCTCGGGCCTGGGGTCCGACGGCTCCTCTGCCGTCCCGCCAACGGGGGGCTGGGCCCGCTCCTCCTGCGGGGGCCAGGTTCTCCTCATGACAGCTTATAGATGAAAAGTTTCTCCTCGTGTATGGTGCTTACCCACAAAACGCTCCTCCTCATGAACAGAGCTACAGACGAAACGCTTCTCTTCATGAACAGAGCTTACGGACAAAACGCTTCTCATGAACAGAGCTACAGACGAAACGCTCCTCCTCATGAACAGAGCTACAGACGAAACGCTCCTCCTCATGAACAGAGCTACAGACGAAACGCTTCTCAGGAACACAGCTACAGATGAAACGCTTCTCCTCATGAACAGAGCTTACGGACGAAACGCTTCTCATGAACAGAGCTGACGGACAAAACGCTTCTCATGAACAGAGCTTACGGACGAAACGCTTCTCATGAACAGAGTTGACGGACAAAACGCTTCTCATGAACAGAGCTTACGGACGAAACGCTTCTCATGAACAGAGCTGACGGACAAAACGCTTCTCATGAACAGAGTTTATGGACAAAACGCTTCTCATGAACGGCGCTTACGGACGAAACGCTTCTCATGAACAGAGCTTACGGACGAAACGCTTCTCATGAACAGAGCTACAGACGAAACGCTCCTCCTCATGAACAGAGCTACAGACGAAACGCTGCTCCTCATGAACAGAGCTAGAGATGAAATGCTTCTCCTCATGAACAGAGCTACAGACGAAACGCTTCTCAGGAACGGCGCTTACGGGCAAAACGCTATCAGCCTCTATTCCTGCAATAACGTATGAGTAAGAAGTTCTGTACGTTTGAGTAAAGAAAGTAGACGCCATCTTGAAAGACGCTCAGCTGTTATTATTCTGCAAGTAGAGGGAGGTGTGCTGTACGGATCCAGACCTTGGCGCAATTTGATGGATTACAGTTTTCCACTTCTGAAAGGGGCTACACTGGGCCCCCCGTCCCGCAGAGGAACAGTCCTGCTGCAGGGGGCCGGAGGACCAGCGCCAGGCGACCTGCCGGGGAGCGAGATTGATGGGCAGAGAATTCTGAGAAGGCAGACAGAGTGATGCCATTCCGTCAGGGCACCCGAAATAGCCTGCCTGTTGCTCTGTCCCATCAGAGGCTCAGAGGCCCGTGTGAGCAAGGAGGGGTAAACACAATCACACCGCAGAGGAGTCGCCACTGGGACCTGGCAGGACCCAGTTAAGACAAGGACCAACCAATGGTCACCTTTACCAAGACAGGTGTGTGTGTGTGTGTGCTTGTCGTATGGGAGTGTGTGTATGTATGTGTGTGTGTGTGCGCGTATGTCTGTTTGTCTGTGACTGTGTGTCTGAGTGTGAGTGTGTGCAAGTGTGTGTCTGTGTCTGTATGTGTGTGTGCATGCGTATGTGTACGTGTGCCTGCTTGTGTGTGTTTGTGCATTTGTGTGTGTGTACATGTGAGTCCGTCTGTCTGTCTGTCTGCGTGTGTGTGAGAGACTGAGTTGGCTTACCTGATGAACTGTTCCATCAATTTCCACTGGAATGATAAAATCGGCATTGTTCACTGGCTGTTTAGAAAAAATAAAAGAAATTAAAATGGCAGTGAGAGAAATGCATCACCAATCAGCAGAGATGCACAGAAAACAGCCGCTCATTTTAAATGGCCCCTGAGTTGAGGGCCACAGGTCTGAGTACTGTGAAGAGGAAGAGGCTAGCTTGGTCCACATTTCTCCTCCAATCAGAACTAAGACTGGTGCCATAGATAACTACAGAATGAGAGGAATTTAAAAATGCAGACTTACAGTATTTAATCCGACAGCCACAACTTACATCATTCATTCAAATGGGTCCTGCATCCAGAATGCAAGCTTACATTTTAATCAGGGGCACACCCTAAGGGAAATATAGAATATCATGACCTAAATAAACAGACCATGAGGTAACTGCAACATGAACAGTGCTAGGCTGTGCATGTCATGCTATATCTCCACGGATATTACACAGGAGGATTCTGGGAAACAGGAAACGGGCAGGGGAAAAAAAGGAAACAGGAAGTAGCCGACACACCGGGAGCATCCGTGTGACGTGGTACAGACGCTTTCACGACATCGAACCAGAGCTGCTATCTCAGCGATGTTGCTGGCCCCTTCATTTAAAATAAACATCCTTTTTCTAACAGGATTTCATGAATAAATTACACAGTTACTGATGTATTGAATACTTCTGCTTAACAGAGTGATATTTCCACAAAAGGAGACTTTAGACACAGATCTGGGATGTGTGGTTCTATGGGATCAGCAGGTGCGGCAAAGAAAATGGTGGATTATGATCAAAACAAAGGGACACACCTGAATAATGATGACTACACAGTGTTATTCGTAACCAGGACAGATAGTCTAGAGTGGAAACTGTACTTTCCAGGGCTTCCTCTTCAATAACATTACCGTGTGTGAACTACGCAGGTTAATGCGTAGGTTTCCAGCAGTCGAACAAAGGGCCCTATTTTAAGGATGTATTGGGGACGGGGCGGCGCATTCGGTTGGACCCATGAGGGCGACGGGGGTCCTAAAGGGGAGTGTAAAGGGGGCCTGGGGTCTGGTCGACGAGCGCCTGGGCATCGGCCAACCAGAGCGTTTCCTACATCCCCTCTGAATGAGCGGTTGCTCCCTCTCCGACCTCGCGGTCACGCGCTCGATGGCTCGATGGCGCGGCTCGTATCGGCTAACTGCAGGCCAGGGCCTGACTTGGCCCGGGGGGGCAGTTTGCCAGCCGCCAGGCTGAATCTTGCACAACGTGCTGGTAGCAGCCACGAGCGGCCTCCCCTCCGAGCGGCGTAAGGGGTTAGGTTCGGCCAGCGCCAGCGAGTTATTTACAGAGCCGCGGCGCCTGGCAAACGCACGCGCTACGTGGCCTTTGATGATGCAGGAGACCAGCAAACGGAACGGATCCCCTTACCGTCGGCGTAAATGTCACCGCCTCACCGCGCGCCTCCAGTCAACCGCACGCGGACCACACGGCGAAACCGAGCGGGCGAAAGGCCTTCGCCGAACTCTCCCGCGAAATCTCCGAAATTAGGGGCGGGGGGGGGGGGGGGTGGGGGGGGGGAGCCTGCTGCATCGTTTCTATTTTACGCCAAAAAGCTGTAAGATTTTTCCACCTTCCATCGATTTGTTTATCCTGGCCCTCGGGGAGTTGCCTGTAGTGTCGCTGGTTCGTTTAGGGTCGGCATGTACCCCACACAATCCCAAACCCATTAAAATAACGCAGGATCGTGTGTCTCTGTGTGCCAATCCGTACCCCACAAACGACTGAACGACTGAGAAACAGATGCTAATGCTAACTCAGTCACGAAAGTGATGTCACGCGCACCAACAACCATTTCGAGAACTGCAGGGTGTCATTGCATCATAAAAATGCTTTTTGAAAAGACAGAACAAAATGTCCTACTTACGTTAGTAATAATTTAATTCAAAATAGGACCTAGGGGGTGTTAGAGCGGCAGAGATGGACACCATCACAACATCTCCATTCACACACACATTTTGCAGCTCCACTGAGCTGAACGGGTTTGAATAAGGAGGGGAGTCCACCTCACGTCTTACCTTGAATGAACTGTGCACTAGTGTTTCATCCAGATCAATCACCACGCAGATCTTCCCCGCGTCTTTAGACTTTATCTGAGGAAGCAGCGGCTTCGCGGGAACCTGCAGAAGGCAATGCGCAAGTTACCAAAGCAAACGTCAAACAGGGCTCCTTCTCCGAGCGACGCAGCTAGGGACTAAAAAGCCTAAGGCAAATAAGACACCTGAGGGTGAGATAAAACGTGTTCAAACCGCACAAAAAAAATCATTCTGATTTTCTCGCAGGATACTATGTCCACTGACACATGAAAACTGCTCAGAGCTGAACAAGCACTGGTGCATTTTTTTATTACTGCGGTGCAGAAGAGTCTGTCCACCAGGGGGCAAAAAATCGGATCTTTAGCCAGAGTTCTGGCATTCCGTGGGCAGGCGAACATGTGACCGTACCACGCGGGCTCGGATTACACTGGCGTACCCAGCAGCTGGGCCGGCCCTCTCCAACAGAGCCTCGACTGCTCAAGGCTTCAAACTGAAACTAATTCTATCAGGAGGAGGAAACGCTCTTACCAAATAAGCAAACTTAGACCAGGCCAAACTGCAGACAGCACCTGCTTCCTTTACTCCCCCGGCCAAAGGTGATCCCAGACAATCTTATTTTTACAGGCTTACAAGATATTTCTTTAAAAACAACCATTTAATTGCCGAACCGCTGAAGTTCTCTTCGGCCACGTCGGTACCGTGCCTTTGCAGATTCACGGTTTTAGCCAGGAGGGTAACGAGCGGTTCTCCCGTCAGACCCAATCCCAAATTCCTCCGCGCCGTCCTTGTTGTCAGACAGCACGTTTGGCGACGGAGTGAGGTCACGCCGCCGTGCTTTTCAGTCACCCAGCTTACGTTACAAAGCCGCGACATCCGAAAATAAAGGCGGTTGATCTGGGACGCAGGCGGAAGCCCTGGGGGGGGGGGGTGTTTACGGGCTGTTTACGGGGGCGGGTACCTGGGCGTCCCCGTCCGGCGCCACGCAGAACTCGCACTCGCAGAGGTCCCAGTCCTCGCCTTCCTCGCAGAACTCGCCCTCCTCCGGCTCCTCCTCGTCCTCCGCCTCGGGCTGCTTGAGCTGCGCGATCACGAAGTATTCGGACGGGTCGGTTTCCTCCGGGGCCCGCCCGTCCTCGGGGCGGTCCCGGGCCGGGGAGCCGCGGAGCTCGGAGAGCTCCGTTTCTCCGGGGAGCTCGCCCTGTTCAGGGCCCTCCGAAATCACGAAATATTCAGAGGACCCGCTTTGCTGCTGGGCTGTGTGGTGTTCAGCGAGTTTGTTCTCCTCAGAGGAGTCCGCGGGTTCAGACACATGGTCTTGCTCAGATGGCAGTTGGTGTTCAGAGGCTATACTTCGCTCAGGGAGCTCATGTTCTTCAGACAGTCTGTTGGGCTGGGAGAGGCTGTCAGATGGCTTGTCTGGCTCAGAAAGTGGTTGTTGTTCCAAGTTCAGGCTGGATTCAGAGAGCACACTTTCAGAGACCTTACAGTATTCAAAAACTTGACTCTCCTCGCATATTTCCGTGTGTTCAGAGGGCTGGTAGTGTCCAGGCAGCTCACAGTGTTCAGAGGGCTGGCAGTGTTCAGCGGGTTGGCAGTGTCCAGGCAGCTCACAGTGTTCAGCGGGTTGGCAGTGTCCAGGCAGCTCACACTGTTCAGAGGGCTGACAGTGTCCAGGCAGCACACACTGTTCAGAGGGCTGGCAGTGTCCAGGCAGCTCACAGTGTTCAGAGGGCTGGCAGTGTCCAGGCAGCTCACAGTGTTCAGAGGGCTGGCAGTGTCCAGGCAGCACACAGTGTTCAGAGGGCTGGCAGTGTCCAGGCAGCTCACAGTGTTCAGAGGGTTGGCAGTGTCCAGACAGCTCACAGTGTTCATCGGGTTGGCAGTGTCCAGGCAGCTCACAGTGTTCAGAGGGCTGGCAGTGTCCAGGCAGCTCACAGTGTTCAGTGGGCTGGCAGTGTCCAGGCAGCTCACAGTGTTCAGAGGGCTGGCAGTGTTCAGTGGGCTGGCAGTGTCCAGGCAGCTCACAGTGTTCAGTGGGCTGGCAGTGTCCAGGCAGCTCACAGTGTTCAGAGGGCTGGCAGTGTTCAGTGGGCTCGCAGTGTCCAGGCAGCTCACAGTGTTCAGTGGGCTGGCAGTGTCCAGGCAGCTCACAGTGTTCAGAGGGCTGGCAGTGTTCAGTGGGCTGGCAGTGTCCAGGCAGCTCACAGTGTTCAGTGGGTTGACAGTGTCCAGGCAGCTCACAGTGTTCAGAGGGCTGGCAGTGTTCAGAGGGTTGACAATGTTCAGAGAACTTGCTTCCTTCAGGAATGTCACAGCAAGCACTGTGCTCACTCCCAGACAGCTTAAATGTCTCAGACAGCTTGTGGTGTTCAGACAATTCATGCTCTTCCAGCTTATCACTTTTTTGAGATAATACACAATGTTCAGTGACCTCACTTAGTTCACAAAGCTTGTGCTCTTCAGTGCCACTTTGTTCAGAGAGCTCACAATCATCAGTGTACTCACAATATTCAGTCAGATCACTTTGTCCAGAGTACTCACTTTGCTCCGAGTACTCACCCTGTTCAGAGTACTCACTTTGCTCTGAGTCCTCACTTTGCTCCGAGTACTCACTTTGTTCAGAGTACTCACCCTGTTCAGAGTCCTCATTTTGTCCAGAGTCCTCACTCTGTCCAGAGTACTCACCCTGTTCAGAGTCCTCATTTTGTCCAGAGTCCTCACTCTGTCCAGAGTACTCACCCTGTTCAGAGTCCTCATTTTGTCCAGAGTCCTCACTTTGTCCAGAGTCCTCACTTTGTCCAGAGTACTCACCCTGTTCAGAGTCCTCACTTTGCTCCGAGTCCTCACCTTGTTCAGAGTCCTCATTTTGTCCAGAGTCCTCATTTTGTTCAGAGTACTCACCCTGTTCAGAGTCCACACCCTGTTCAGAGTACTCACCCTGTTCAGAGTACTCACTTTGTCCAGAGTCCTCATTTTGTTCAGAGTACTCACCCTGTTCAGAATCCACACCTTGTTCAGAGTCCTCACTTTGTCCAGAGTCCTCATTTTGTTCAGAGTACTCACCCTGTTCAGAGTACTCACTTCCATCAGACAGCTCACCTTCTTCAGAGGGCTCGCACTGTTCCAAAGATTCACACTTTTCAGAAGGTTCATTTTTCTCAAAGGGTTCACTGTGTTCAGATGATTCACTTTCTTCAAAGGACTCACAGTGTTCAAAAGACTCACTTTGTTCAAAAAACTGTCTTTTCTCAGAATGCTCATTTTCTTCAGAGGGCTCACATGGTTCAAAAGACTCAATTTGGTCACTTATTCCAGAAGGTTCGCTGTGTTCTGAAGACTCACTTAGGTCAAAAGACCCACTGGGTTCAGAAGATTCACTTTGTTCTGAAGACTCGCTGTGTTCAGAAGATTCACTTTGTTCTGAAGACTCACTTTGTTCTGAAGATTCAATTTGTTCTGAAGACTCACTTTGTTCTGAAGAGTCACTTTGCCCCGAAGACCCACTTTGATCCAAGGGTTCACTGAATTTGCCTACCTCACAGAATTCAGACGGTCGGCTTTGTTCACAGAACCCTCCCTCACCAGAAAGTTCACTTCGTTCAGCGATATCAAAGTGTTCAGGGAGTGCGTGGTGTTCAACCAGATCACTTTGCTCAAAGACTGCACAGCTTTCAGGCAACTCTGGGTGCACAGACTTTAGGTCGAGCAGATGCTCAGCCATCCCACTTTGCACAAGCAGCCCACGCTGTTCAGAACCACACCGTGTTTCACAGTGACGCCGCTTTTCCGCGGTCTCGCAGTGCTTAGAAAGGCCGCGGCAGACAGAGGTCTCGCTTCGTTCGAGAAGCTGGCATTGCGCGTGCGACAAAACGTTCAAATGTTCAGCGACCTTACGATATTCAGAGAGCTCACCGCGTTCAGGGTCAGCGCGCGCGCAGAGCTCGCGCTCTTCAGACGTGGCGTTTCGCTCACGTGGGCCGCATTCCTTGCCGTGTTCAGTGACCTCACAGCCCGCACGGCATTCAGAAATCTCGCACGTCCCAGCGGGCCTCTCTTCTCCAGAGAGGCTGCCGTGTTCACGGATCCTACAGTGTTCACGCCCAATTTGCTCAAGTGGTTCAGACGTCTTGCGAGATTCTAAAGCCTCGCGGACACCTGAGAGCTGGCCATTGTCCGAGGCCTTCCCGGTCTCCATGGACCCGCGGCGTTCAGTATCCTCACTGAGTCCGGAAGACTTGCCACCATCAAGGGGTTCGTAGAGTTCTGCCGCTTCACACCGTTCAAAAACCTCGCCGTGTTCAGAAACGGTGCAGCGTTCAGTCAGACTGCCAAGCTCAGAAGGCCCGCAGTGTTCAGAGGCGTCGCTTCCGTCACAGGCCTCGCGGTGTTCAGAAACCTCAGATAATTCCGAGACATCGCAGCGTTGAGAACCCTGGCAGTGCCCAGCAGGCTCGCGGTGTCCGGGGGGACAGCAGCATTGGGACACCTCCCCGTGTTCAGAGAGGACACCTCCTCCGGGCGGCTCGCGGCCTCCGGAGCCCCCCCCGCAGGGCTGGGGAGCCCGCTGGTGGGCGGAAGCCGCGCAGCGAGGGGGGAGCTCGCTTTCCTCGGCAGCCGGGCTGAGCTCACAGCCTGCCGGGGAGTCCGGCGGGAGCGGCGAGCCAGTCGACATGATCGCAGGGTCACATCTACACTGCGCCGTGCACTCAGACCCCCTCAGGAGCTCCCCCGCTTGTTTATTTTGGGGGCTTAAGAGGCGTGACAAATAACTCCTGGAATATCAAATCACTATAAAAAGCTGAAGAAGGCATAAATCTGACACCCACACCCCGGGGTCCTCCTTCAACTGCAGACCCATAGTGGCAGTCCGTCATGTTGTTTTCCAAGAACTTGGCCAATTAGAACACGGACAGTTCAAGCATTTGCCAAAAAACGGTGAAATATTACTTCACTATCGACTACTCTGCAGAAGTTAACTTCTCTGTGAATAACATGGTTGATATTGGTCATATCGCATAACTAACTATTTTACATATTTCCTTTACAAGGAAAACCTAATATGCGAAACCCATTTAAAGATCATTTTTCCAGTGGAAATTTGAATTCTTCACACGATAATTTGTCATAGCGGATTAATGGCAACGGCAACATGATTCGCTGGACTGTGTAAATTTTTTATTGATCGAAATAAGCAAGCGAGTAAACAGGAAAAGAAGGCAAAGCAAACAGGGGCTTCCAGTTTCAACGCTGACAGCCCCGGGTCACGTGCCCAGCAGCCTCCTGACAGCATGTGAGAGGCAGCCTCCTTACCCACGCTGCACAGGGGCCGGAGGCAGGGACCGACGGAAGAACAGATCAATGAAATGAAACATTCAAACTGGCAATAGAAATTAAGCTAAAATTCTGAGCAGAAGAAGGAATACCGTAGCAATGGGCTCCACTCATTGTCTGAGAGGGCAAAACCGTTTCATAAACCCACAATGCCATGGAATTGTATCAACATAAAATGCTACCTCTGATATACTGATAGGGGCTATGAGACTTAATTGTATCACAACTGTGATCAATAAGTAGTGGTACAATTATTGCCATTAGTTTCTTACTTATTTTTTAAATATTTTAATTTATCATTATTATGAGCTGCTTTTGTGACAAGCGCGACAGTAGTGATGCGTGTGAGCACTTCCAATGAACAGAGACAGGAGAGGTGAGGGAGCGGGAGAGGGAGGGGCTTACTTTGGAGACCGTTCCATTTTCTTCCACCAGAAGGGGTGCGTTGTTGTTGACGGGCAGCTGGTCGGCCTCGTCGTGACAGACGCAGCAGAAGAGACTGTGGAAAAGCCCCCGGTTTCGAGGCTTCTTCGAAGAGGCCGCATGAGCCGGGGTTCCTGCACACAAAATGACAGCCGTCTTAACACCCGAGAGACAGCACTCCACTGCCACCTCATGACCAATTGCCATTTTGTAAATTATAAAAAGTATTTTATGCAATTTATGCACTATGCAGTTTATGCAACAAAAAAAAAAAAACAAGAGCGATAAATATACTAAAAACCAAATCTGGCTAGACAACTATCTCCCCAACATCATTCAAAATAAACCTGGAAGTGTAAACATATTCAAATATCATGCCCACGGTGGACATATTATTAGACATACTAAAACTAGACAACGTGACCTCAGAAGTTTAGATGCTAAAAGGAGCCATAGCTTAGAGTAAGGCTAAAGGCTTATATTGCAGACAGAGCGAGAATGCCACAAATTATCAGAGACCGGCCTGTGGGGTTAAAATTTTTTTTCCTTTTACAAATCAGGTTTGCGAAAGGCGTCGGCCCGAACCTGCTGGGCTATATCAATAAAGCGATCGGCGCAGGTGAGCCGCGTGTTCTAGAGCGAGTCTTTCAGGTAGACGTCGGAGGGCAGCGCTTCGGCCGGGCTCTTCTGGAGTTACACAGAGAGCACTTTAAATAGAGCACACGTGCAGCTGCTGCTGCTAGCGCTGAGCTCTGTATATAGAGGCCGCTCGCTCCGAGCCATAAACGGAATCGCTAAACAGAACCAGACATCGGGCCCCGTTCACCAGGCACGCGTACGATCGCATTCGATCGTAAGACTGCGTGCGAGAACGCTTCCAGAAACATTTCGGAATTCGTCTTTTCTTACCCGTATTTGTTCGTTTCGTCTCCTTGTGCTAGTCGCACGAACACGATTGCACGTAAAACTTTCAGTCGTCATCTCAAACACCTGGGATATGCGCACGCGTGTCATGAATCTCATATTGGTTTTTGCGCAGGAACATTGTTAAGAACAAAAGTAAGAATAATTTAAGCAAGGTTTTGCGAATGAGGCCCATTGTGTTCGGATCTGAAGGGGGGGAAGCCACTGTCACCTGCACGGGTCTGCAACGTGCGTGCACACTGCGGTCAATCTGGGCGCACGAGTGCGCTCGAGTGCACGTGTACATGTGCCAAAAAAGGGGCGTCACAACGCCCGTTTATTTACACCGCTTTTCCAAATATGCTGTCTTAAGACAGGAAGAGCCAACGCCGGTCCTGCCATAAAAACGTGTGGACGGTCAGCTCGTACCCGTCACTTCACTAAAACACAGACAGATAACACAACACAGCTAACGAAAATAACTTTTACACTTTGCTCCCTTTACAAACTTCTATCCTGTTACTGTAACCCCACGTGCCTAAGGTTCCAGCTTTTTCTAGTCCGGGACGAAATGGATATATCAGCGGATTTCAGCGCTCGTCGTGAAAAGGATCCCATTTGGGGTTCCGGCCTCCCGCCCTCATCGCGATGAGCTCGGTCCTTCACAGGTTCCACACAGACACGCGATCCCTCCTTACAACTTGACAACATGTTTCACGCCACCGGGGGGAGAAAGCAGATGCCCCGTGAGGACCTGGTGACATCAGCGCCGTGTTGGACACAGGGTCCCCGGGTTTACCGAAGCAGGAGCAGATGCTGCTTTTACTGAAAGACGTGGCGAGCCAAAAAGGCCCAGAATTACATTTCATTCAACTGCTGAGATGTGAGTGTTGACATTCTGTACAGATATACTGATCTCAAGCACACAGTGGCTTCAGGAAGATTTCACCCTCTTTGATTTCCCCCCCCCCCCCACATTTTCACATTTCACAAACACACAAACGCACGCATGCATGCACGTATGCACACAGACATGCAGTGACAGTAGTTAATGCAGGCTTGGTTAGTGGCATGCTCCATTTCAGATTTATCTTTGAGGTGGCAGCCTAGCGCTATCAACAATCCCAGCAGGCTACGAGGCTACAGTGTCCGTGTGTATTAGGCTACGATGCTACAGTGTCTGTGTGTATTAGGCTATGAGGCTACAGTGCTTTGTGTGTATTAGGCTACAAGGCTACAGTGCTTTGTGTGTATTAGGCTACAAGGCTACAGTGCTTTGTGTGTATTAGGCTACAAGGCTACAGTGCTTTGTGTGTATTAGGCTACAAGGCTACAGTGTCTGTGTGTATTAGGCTACAGGGCTACAGTGCTTTGTGCGTATTAGGCTACAGGGCTACAGTGCTTTGTGTGTATTAGGCTACAAGGCTACAGTGCTTTGTGTGTATTAGGCTACAAGGCTACAGTGCTTTGTGTGTATTAGGCTACAAGGCTACAGTGCTTTGTGTGTATTAGGCTATAAGGCTACAGTGCTTTGTGTGTATTAGGCTACAGGGCTACAGTGTCTGTGTGTATTAGGTGCTTATTTGGCCAGCTGATTCAGCTTGGTCTTAAGTGGTGACTGTGCGGCAACAGAATCAGAGAAAGTGTGCTCTAAAATCACGCCATTTATCGGATTTGAAAGTGTGTGTGTGGAAAGTCTGGCTATTCATAATTTCATACAAAATTGTTTTGGAGTACAAGGTCTGTATACCTCGGGATAGCAGCAAAAGAGGGTAGCACTCGTACCACGCATACTGAGGCCGAACCGCTGCTATGTATATACTGCGAACGCCTTGGGGTGGAGTCCACAGGCGAGCACCTGGTGGCAGATAGCCCAGGTGATTCGGCCGGGCTCAGCTCAGAATATATACACTCACCGGCCACTTTTTTAGGTATACCTTGCTAGCACCGGGTTGGACCCCCTTTTGCCTTCAGAACTGCTTCAAGGTTCGACGAGTTGTGCGTTCAGAGATGCTCTTCTGCATACCTCAGTTGTAACGAGTGGTTATTTGAGTTACTGTTGCCTTTCTATCAGCTCAAACCAGTCTGGCCATTCTCCTCTGACCTCTGCCATAAACAAGGCATTTTAGCCCAGAGAACTGCTGCTCACTGGATATTTTATCTTTTTCGGACCCTAGAGATGGTTGTGCGTGAAAATCCCAGTAGATCAGCAGTTTCTGAAATACTCAAACCAGCCCGTCTGGCACCAACAATCATGCCACGTTCAAAGTCACTTAAATCACCTTTCTTCCCCGTTCTGATGCTTGGTTTGAACCTCAGCAGATCGTCTTGACCATGTCTACATGCCTAAATGCACTGAGTTGCTGCCATGTGATTGGTTGATTAGATATTTGCTTTAACGTGCAGTTGAACAGGTGTACCTAATAAAGTGGCCGGTGAGCGTATATGGACCTAAAATTAAGGCCTGCAAGCAAAGTGCAGTATCTGGTGCAAACCAAAACCAGCTCATCAACCAGAAGATGGCCCTCAGCAGAACCCTCCACCAACACTACGCCAACATCAAGACATGCCAGTTCCACATGTCAGATATCCACCAAGTTAATGCCCTCCTCCGCGCCCTGCACATCAGGAGATGCACACACTTTTATGACAGTATGTCAAATCGGGCATGAGATATGCCTGTTTAAATTCTAGCCACTCTGAAGCATTCCAGTCAGTTACTGGTTGGCACCATGTGACCAATCAGCACTACATTTGTTCAGTGGCCGGAGTTTCCCCTGCACCCCCACCCAAGTTTAGCGGTGTTACGTGAATCCGTTCAGAAGTTATATGCCTTTTTGTGAGAAGCCACGCCACTCCCTTTGGCTAATTGGGGTGAAACCTTAATCAGTTATTCCTCGTCCCCTGATCAAGCTTTCCACAAAATTCACTGATAACTTTTGGAAACAGACCAACAGGCAGACAGGCAAACAAACAGAATGGGGCGAACAACATGACCCCTGTTGGCAGAGGGGATCGGGTAACATCATCTCCACCTTCAAGTGTGGTGGTGACAGCACCATGCTGTGGCCGTGCTCCTCAGCAGGAAGCACGGGGAAGACTGTCACTATCAAGGAAAAGGCTGATGGAGCCAAATCCAGACTAATGCTCGAGGAGAACCTGTGAATACTTCTGTAAATAAGCAACATTTTTTTAAAGTATGTTTGAAAATGTTACATTGTTTCACTGAGGGGGAAAACGTGTACTTCACTGGATTTAAATTTTAATCCGTGACACTGCAAAATGTGAAAACATCCAAATGCAAACTATCTGAAGGTACTGCATGAATTCTGCAACACACAGAAACTCCGGGGAATCTCAGTATGGATAAAGTATATTCGACAGAAGATGCAACCTGACCATAGGTTTTATTTTTCACTTCGTTAGTTATCTGATCGGCACTAGCCAGTTTTAGTCAGTGTAGAACCATAACAGGTTGAGTTTACCACCTGAATTAGATCTGGATGAAACAGCTTCCTGCTCTCTCTTTTGGGAAGTGCCCATTCGGAACTCTCTCTCTCTCTCTCTCACTCCCACTGTCTCTCTCTCTCTTGCTCTCACTCGCTCTCATTCTCTTGCTCTATCTCACTCTCACGCTCTCGCTCTCTCTGCCTCTCTCACCCTCAGGATGTGCCCATTCTGAACTCTCTCGCTATCCCTCTCTCTGTCTCTCTCTCACTCACTCTCTCTCTCGCTCTGCCTCTCTCACTCTCTCTGCCTCTCTCGTTCTCTCTCACTTTCTCTCTCTCTCTTGTTCTCTCTTGTTCTCTCTCTCTCTCTCTCTGCCTCTCTCACTCTCGGGACATGCCCATTCTACAGGCTCCTGCTGCAAGGCCAGAACAGGAACAGGAAGTGCAGTGAAGAGTGCAGATCGGCGATGATAGGAGCTTTGGCCGAATACTGCCAGCGGATTGTGTGTTTCACACCAGGCACACCTGCCTCACATGGGGGCAGCACGGGGGGGGGGGGGGGGGGGGGGGGAGGAGAAGGGACCTACTGGATTATCCAACTCCCTCAATTAACTTAATGTCCATTTCTAAAGGAGACTGACAGCATGCTAGAGCACCAACTTTCACCTGAGTGCAGTACAAACACAGCACATTAAAAAAAATTAATTCCTTCTGTGCAGGAGTTCACTGCACCTGTTAACAGTTTTAGCTTTTAGCAAAATAATGCACCCACTAAGATTTTTATGTTTAATGTGGTAGTTCACAGGTTGTCTATCAAGCTCGATCTTCTAGTAATGGCTGTTTCTCCTGGTACCACTGGCCTACATTCCCCTTAAAGGGAATTAATGCAGTGCTGATGTTTGCTCTGAATAACAACATCTGCTAAATGCCACTAAAGTAATAATCTACCTGACAATACAGGATCTCACAGGTAGTTCCTCTCTGGTTAGCTAACACACCTGCAATGGATAAATTAGTTAGGTATATTAGACTGTCATCAGCATACAGCACTATTTCACTGATGAAGGTAACTTGCTGAAATATGTGCATCTTGTAGCCTCATCTTAACCAATACTGTTGAGTAGGGATCCTGTCTGAATGCAGACAGTGCAAAGGTCACACCCCCCATTTTCACTTGCGTACGAATCGCCGTCATCCCTGACTGCTCCCCAATGAACAATCGAGGGCTTCCAAAACCTGCCGTGACTGAACTCCGTCCGATATCACCCACTCCCCTACCCTGTTCCACCTACATCCACAAGGTGCCTCCTGTTGTTAGTGACAGATACACTTGGAGGCTTTTTTCACGATGGTTAAGGTGCCCTAAAGGCGAGAAGAAAGTCATGCTACCTCAGACGACCAACATGCCAATACAATCCTTTCACTGCAGCGTTTCCTGGTTCAACTGCCATATATAGTTCATCCAACTAAGGTGTGCATATGGCGATCAGGTCTAGAACATCTGAATGAGATGGATTCAGGTGTGCACATGGCGATCAGGTCTAGAACATCTGAATGAGATGGATTCAGGTGTGCACATGGCAATCAGGTCTAGAACATCTGAATGAGATGGATTCAGGTGTGCACATGGCGATCAGGTCTAGAACATCTGAATGAGATGGATTCAGGTGTGCACATGGCGATCAGGTCTAGAACATCTGAATGAGATGGATTCAGGTGTGCACATGGCGATCAGGTCTGGAACATCTGAATGAGATGGATTCAGGTGTGCACATGGCGATCAGGTCTAGAACATCTGAATGAGATGGATTCAGGTGTGCATATGGCGATCAGGTCTATAGCAGCTGATGATATAGGTTCAGGTACGCACAACACTCCAGAGTACGGGCGGGGTTCAGACGTGTCTGCCCCATCTCCTGCCAGACCACTCGGAAACTCCAGTCACGCAACCATAGTTTTTTCCTGCACGGACAATTCTGAGACAGCCGCCTCCATCGAATTTAGTGCCGGCCATCTCATGAAAAAACATGATGAACACAAGCGTTACGCACAGTGGATTTCAATCATGCGTAACTGCAATGGCGGTATTACTCGGATGGGGCGCTGTATCGCAATCAGCACAAGGCACCAGGAAAGGCGCTATAAAAGAACACGAGCTACGGCAGCTGGATGCACGGAGAGCAGAGCAGCATTCAGACAGCTAAATCTTTCTTTTGCACCCAAGCATGTCCACCATGTTCAAGACGTTTCCTAGATTAGCCTACATCCTATCAGTTTAATATTTTCAGTCAGTGGCTGGGAGGGCCAGCCCATGGAATGCAGTGTCTCAGGAATGCTGGACATTTCAAAATCTGCATTTTATACTAATGCACTTCCATTCTGCTGAAGACTATTTTTCCTGCCTTTTAGCTTCTTTTTCTCCATAAAAAATCTTGCATTAAAGCATCCACAGTGAACTTTTGGCAGATATGGCCCATACAATAACAATTTAAAAAATGTTTTTTTTTTATTTTTTAGAAAAAGCATTCATGAGGAGGAGAATGAGAAAGGCAGATGAGAAGACAATGCAGTCATCATCTCTTCAGTGCTAGCCATTACCAACAAATCTGGGGAATCTGATAACATGATCACAATTAAAGTACCACCTCTGCCTTATTTTGAGCCGGATTTTAAAAACACTGGCTAGACATCTTTGAAAAGTGTGTCTTGGAAATATATGATTATCACTTTATAAAATATTTGATTTTCCATCATCCAAACTGAAAATAGTTGGGTAGCACCAGAACTGGGAGTAATGGTGAACTTGCTCTGAAGTTCTGGTGCACAAAAGCTGTTCCCTCTCAGTTCTTCAGCAGTTTGTATGCAAGATTATCAACAAGAAACTCAACAACTCTAATTCAGCTGGGTCTCGCATCAATACCACAGATGTAATTTTCTACTCCATAAGATAACAAATGCCTCATTGAAATGTAAATGCCCTGAATGCTGTATTTTTATGGTTGCATTCCTGTGAAAGTCACACCTCCTTCACACTTCATAAAAGAATATCACTATCAGAAGATTTTATCTTAAGACATCCAGGTTCCAAGCAGATGGAAATGCTTGGAATCTTCATTAGAAACTTAGCATGTACAGGCAAGTATAGGCAGGTGCCTGTGCACAAACATGTGAGATTCACAAAATTCACAGATCTTTTCAGTTAACCCTTACACAACATTTCTGCAGGTTTTTTTTAAAAAAAAAGGACATTTCTTGATGTTGTGAGAAAAACCACCAAATCACCATTAAAAAAATCTTTAATCTTCAACACAAGCCTACAGCACGTGAGCCTGAAAGTGTTCCGTGTAAAAATTATTTAATTTACAGGTAGAAAATGGACTACCAGTGTTTAAAAATGTTGAATTAACTAAATGTTTAAAGATATAGGCTAATCACGCATACTAACTAGCTTTCGTAATCTGTATTTCTGGTATTCCGTGGTTGAGAAAAGAATTGAGAGCTTTCTGTGTATTCAAGAACACCAAAACATTTTTTAATTACCTGAAAGAACACAACAGGCTCAAGGACTGTTTTTCTTCTCAGCAGATTTTTTCAAAACAAGGCAAGGTGCACTTTGACACACTGCATGAATAAACACAACACCACCATTATAACATTTAATTAACAGAGAAAATGGTCCGGCCTTTGCAAGCAGCTCTCGGGTGTATCTGAAGAAAAACGGCTGGGCTCTGTTTATTGGATCAGTTTGTTCCAATAAACTTACCAACAAAGGCCTGCTCAATTCCACAGCAAGTAATATCACCAAATCTCCATTCCCCACGGCAAGTAATATCACCAAATCTCCATTCCCCACGGCAAGTAATATCACCAAATCTCCATTCCCCACGGCAAGCAGAATCATCAAATCTCCATTCCCCGTGGCAAGCAGAATCACCAAATCTCCATTCCCCACAGCAAGTAATATCACCAAATCTCCATTCCCCACGGCAAGTAATATCACGAAATCTCCATTCCCCACAGCAAGTAATATCACCAAATCTCCATTCCCCACGGCAAGTAATATCACCAAATCTCCAAGCCATTTACACTGTAATGATAATGCTACTCGCTGATGGAGCAAAATATACACCTAGCTTCTTTAGCACAAAAAGCCAGAAACACAGCACACGGTATTTACAGCAACAATCTGGAGGAAATGGTGAGTCTGAAAAAGACCTTTTTAGCATAACGGACTGGTGGACAGGTGAAGTCTCCATCACGCAAAATTAAATCAAATTTATTTCACTTGACAATGGACTGTGGCCTAAAACCCCACAAGAGCAAGCCCAGGATGACGACGGCAAGGAGGAACTCTGGGTGGGACAGATCGGAAGAACCAGACTCAAGAGGTGGAGTCCATCCTCTTCTGGCTGGCTTTAGGTGAAAGAAACAGCCTACAGGCTTGCTTAAGGCCTCAGTGAAATCCATTTTAAATGGTAAATTGATCTTTCCCTTGATAATATGGTCAAAGGCCCAATAACGACATACCAGACTTCTAGGTATCCATCTCCTACACAAGAGTGAAAAGATCCAGCGTTTCTCTTCCTGTGTTTTAGAGATGTGAAGTGCTTTCCATTTAAGTGCCCTTCACCAGATCTCAACCAGGTTTTCAGCTATCGAGCATTTACCTCCCAGACAGAGAGAATAATGAAAATGCCTGGAAGGGCAGCAGGCTTGCAAAGGGGCTGCATGCCCGGCACACCCAAGTTGACGCAACCAACCTGAAGTTTTAGGGCAGAATAAAAAAGTAGCGCTACAGGGTTAGAGGCAAAGCTCGAGATGACACAAGGGAGCGTGGTGAAAAGGTACATGCCAGAAGAAAAATTAGGGGATCCGCATCCATCTGGGACCAATCGAACCCAGGACCAGGGACTTACAGGGACAGCTTTATGACTGTGTTCCCTGACCATATTCTTAGACTACTGCCAGGTCTGAAATGTGTAAAAAAAAAAAAAAAACACACACACAGAGGACAGGGGTGGAATGAGCTGGCCAGCGACTTGGGACTACGGTGCGAACCGCAGGTTTGAAAAGGTTGACGTCTGGTGGACAAGCCCCATCTGTCACCCCGGGTGTGCAGCAGAAGCAAAGGGAAGAATTCAGCTTTCACTCTCCACAACTTCCTCCTCCACCTTCTTCTTTTTCTTCAGCTGTGGCTACTTGGCATGGCATAAGGCTGCACTTGCAAAATTCCAACCGCACCGCGCCGCAAGGAAGGGGAGGCAGCGCGGGCAAAGTTCAGCAACAGAGCAGTTGCACCTCCTCACCAGGCACGACGCGCACAAGGCTTCGCGCGGAGGAAACGCAATGTGTGGCAACCGCTGCTCCTGCAAGCGCATCCAGTGGATGCTTTTCCATGTCAAAGCATGGGAAACCTGCAGTGAACAGACAAGCCAGTGTGGCTATAAATAACCCGAAAGGCCTATGTTTAAGGCCTCACTTAACACAAACACAGGATTCCACAACCAGGAGCGCACCCGCGGCAGCAGCTCCTTCCAAATGGGTTTTTCTTGGGTGGGCGCATACAAACATTTAACACAAATTTTGGGTACACGTTTCCTGACACATACTTGTACCATACAGTCCCAAGCATGTGACTTTTTCAGCTCGTGCGCTGCAATACCTGCCAGTGCCTAAAGTGCTGCTGAACCACACCAGTTCAACAGGCTGTTACCTTCAGACAGCTGGGGAAACGGAGAAAGACCAAAGGTCAGGGAGCCAGCGTTCCGGACTGCACTCCAATGCCACAACACTGGCAAACGAATTCAGGCACTCTGCAGCCAATCGGAGCCCTTCACCAGCAGCACGTGAGCTAATGGAGGGCCGCGATTGGCTGCAGGGCGCGCATTAGTGCGTAGTACACAGCCGTACGCGGTTCCCATGGGCGACCGTGAACTGCGAGCAATGCGAGGCCTGGCACGCGGCTGGCTAAGTCACAGCTGTGTTATCGTACGAGGGAGAAGGCCGCCAATCCAGCAGGGAAGGCGCTGGGATTTGTTATTAATGGATTATGAGAAGAAGGCTGCAACTTTACAAGACTTAGGAAACGTTCCCAGGGAACACCGGAGGGCCGTCCCTGCTCCGGTTTCCTCCATGCCTCCAGCCGCCCCTGTCACAGGCAGCTCTGGAGCGGAAGCTAGGAGTGCTTTTACCACAGGGCCGAAAGACCGCGGTACCCAGCCTGCACAGCGGCCAACAAAATGAGCTTACATAACATCAGCTCAGAATGCGCCAAAGCCGATTACTGAGCGAAGGACACATTAACAGCGGGCGTAACTGCCTCGTTTCGCTTTCAAGCTGATTATTATGATATCTGACATACTACTCTGCAAATATTTGCTCTGACCTACCCCAAGCTGAAACGAAGTACAGCTCAGCTCTTCGGAGTGTCAATAACAAACAGGAACGTGGATACTTGGTCAGTGTGTGGACCATGTGTTTCTCACTTTGAAGCTTAGCCGTTGAGCCACAGTAACAGTGTTAAAAACATCAACTGCAAGGCCATCTTCCCAGTTCACGCATTTTGCTTTATTGATGCAGTATGATCCGGGTCAGAGAACGTTGTCTGGCATCATTGCTCATATGAACAGCAGAAGAGTTTAGGTTCTATTACAGTGCAACATGTTCTGGATACGAGCATCTTAAATGAATGCAACGTCAATGTAAGGACAGCTTCAGGGGTTAAACACCAGAAAACCAGAGCTGTTATCGCACAATCTCTATCAGCTAATCACCCGTTTACCGTACCACAGCCCCGTCTTTCAAAGTCTCACTGTATCCGCGGCCACTGTCAGTGTCTACGACTTTATCCACCGACTGTAAGGCACACTAGGGTCATTACCTATCCTATTAATTACTGTAAAACAGGAGGGGTGGGCAGGAAGAAATAAAGAAAGAAAGGGACAAGGAAGCCTTTCAGTCAGCCACGACATTCTCAAAAACGACCCCAGATTATTTTTCTACCAGGTGATAAAAATAAAATCAGCCGATTTTTTTAAATTTTATTATTTTTTTTTTTTTTTTCAGAAATCCCACTGTAAAGCACAAGTCAATCAATTCCACAATCTACATCTTTGACAGAGTGGAAGAACATTACCTTAACTGTAGCCTACAGGGAAAGCGATATACAGTCTCATCTGGAATGTTATCGTGGGCGTGGACGTGGACAATTGATTCTTCCAAAGTTTCATTTGCTAAGAAATCGTTTACGGTCAGCTGTGGTTGTTGTTTCTTTTTTTTTTTTGTAAGGAACGCCTTATCCCAGTTTTAATATGTGCACTTTATTCGCACAGTAAGGCGAGTAACGTGAGTTGATGAATTGTTTTATGCTGAGTAAATCAATAGCCAACTGTCACATACTGAACACAATTACAACAAAAACTGAAAAGAGGGTTATAGTAGTAACGCTACAATGCCCTGGAATGCAAGTGGCCCACTCCCGTCATACCAAAGATACCATTTATTATTATTTATTTATTTTATTATTTATATACTGAACTAGTAGTTGCATATTGAGAGGTTCCCTTGCAGTGCAATCACACCACGCACAGTTCCAACTTCAGTCTTAAAGGAAGTTTCAAAAGGTACAAATTTGTGTGATGATGTTTTATTGTTGCGTAATGGTTACCTAAGCGGGTGTACCAAACCCATACGCTCATTCTGAAGTAACTTTCTTGAAAACAGAAATATTTTCAAATGCATTAGAGTTGCGCGCCGGATGCTTCATTGCTAGCAAACTTAACCTGTATGTGCGATGGGTAGCATCACCGCAAATGCAATCAACTGTCAAAGAATTGGGTCTCCCCACACGTTGTCTCGGTTACCACGTCCATTGATCGAGCGTTATCAGCACGGGATCGCCTTTTTCTGATGGCCGCTGTCATCTTGTCCAAATATTGCGATCTACGCAATTGCTGCAGCGCTAATTTCACTACACGTTAGTGATTATTCACAGGCTAGGCTATATTCTAAAATCAGTTTTGCTAAAGAATAGCACGTTTCTTACATACTACATCGAACGTTACTGAAAGCTTTTTTATATCGCTAAAGTCAACATTTGATGTTATAAAACACAGTTCCAAGGATACGGTATCCTACAGAAGGTAACTTGACATGTGCGGTACAAAACAGATCTGGCGAGATTCTTGAAAAGTTTTCGAAACTTACTTTTCTCTCGCAACGGAGCATTCACCTCTTCATCTCTGCTAACTTGGGTGATGACTGAAGAGGACGGGTGGTCCATTAGATCCGTAAATCCAGTATAAGTGCAGTTTGAAGTATTTTATTCCTAATGTAGTTTGATAGCTATCTAGCTATCTTAAAATATGTAGCTATATTTTTCAGAAAAAAGATTAACAACCGCGACCGTTAAATATAAACATAATGTCCGCATAAATAGACGTTACTCTTCCGGGAAAAATATAAAAAGAAACAAGTACAAATTAAATAAGTATTTTTAAAAATATATAAAAGGGGGAGTTTCTTGTTAACTTTGTTACAACATGGAGTTCGGCTCTGCTCTGAATTTCAAGATACAAACATGGAACTTGACCGTTTCAAGGCGTCCCCTTCTCTTAAAGCGGCAATAAAATGAAAGCGATGAATGCTTGTACATCTGAACAGCCCGTATTTGACGGATTGCACACGATTTAGGCCTATATTGTCTGAATTTGATTGACAAGACATAGTGGCAGTATCGGATACATGAACTGTAGTATTTTAATTATATTATCCTGAAATGTAGCATAATTGCTATTTAATTTTTTTTGTTCTAACTTCGTTCCTTAAACACCAGACTCTCACCAGTTATGATTTAGGCTACAGTTAAATGAAAATAGGCTCATATTTCAACTTGGCATTAATTGATTACAACGTGTCTGCTTGTTACCAAAAAAAAAAAATAGGCTGAATGACGACTAGACGACAAAGTTGCGGGTTTGGCTCTAATCATAAGCACTTTTATAGCACACGGCCGATTCCACTCAGAAACGACCGGAGTACCCTTATGAACGGCCGCTGAGCTCCATTCCGACCGGCTCGCGCGGGTCCGTTAGGGCTCCGGTGGCGCGATACTGGCCTGGCACCCGCGCGCATTTTCACTGGCTGGTTTCGGGGACAGCGGGGCTGTGCAGAATGTAAACGGGGCACGCAGCAGACGGCGACAGGAAGTTACACACAATGCGGCCATTGAGGTGCAGCCTCTACCCGGTGTCAGTGACGCAGTGGTCCTTTGAAAACACCGGGTAGCCGACACCATCAGGGACTATAATTTATTCAATTTTTAGCATCTTTTAGGCCTATACACCAGCCTCTCTTTGGCTAATACTTTACTTGCGTGATATGCGCTGTTGCCATGTCAGTTAGCCAACTAGGCCTCTTTAATACCAATGACACTTTCATTTTGCGTAACGGCAGCCGCTTCTTTTAAATACGTGTGTAATGAACTATATGTGTCCTAGTTATAGCAAGACAGTAGTACGCTATGGCCTCAAACTGGATTGCTCTTAATTTAGTGAGTACAAATTATTGCTTCTTTCAGCTGCAAATTCATAATTATTTTACTTAATGTCACCGGCTATCACTTCATGCTTTTTCATTTATTTTTTATTTTATTAGCTAGTCTTCCTCCTTAATGCACACAAACCTTAGCCTAAGGTTTCGTTTCTTTGGTATTGGACCTTATGCATGAATGTGCACATATTTATTTATTTGTTTTCGCAAAAGAACACGGTAACCCTTCTCACCTATAAAGATACAAAACCTCATTCTCTGGAATATTTGCAGTAGATCAACAATACGTTGCCCGTTTAAGACTCTGAAAAAAACCGTGCGCAAACAAGTTTTCAAAGATCTATCCGCTTTATTCGTTTGGGGATGTACTTTTTTCTTCCTATACTGGTGTTTTCGCATGAATTTGCCGACATTAGCACGCATACTTCTCGCTTTTAACCAGCGATATTAATGAAATTGGTACCGCTGAGATAAGTTTAATGCCAGTTATGTGATACGTGCTTTTAATTAATGGTTTAAAAGTTTTGTCAAAGTTTCCTACCAACTTTCTTGGTGGGAAAGAACAGTCAGCGAGGGGAGCCTTGAAACTGAGCAAAGTAGAAAGGAGGCTAGGGAGAGTCACCAAAGTTTGTGAACTCTGTCGACTTGATTAGCTAGTTAGCATTAGTATTCATGGCAAACTCAACAATGTCAGCAGCAATGCACGGATGTTAACAAAATAATAAATCAACAATTCGGCACATGTTATCGATATTAACGGGGTTGCAGATGAGTTGTATTTTTTCTTTTTTGAAGCGCTGGAAACTCATTAGGCAAGTTGAACTCAATAGTAGGCCTGTTGTAATAGCACAGTGCGCGTCCGCATAGAAGGAGCATATAGATCATAATTAATGTTCTGCTGTCATTGCTGCAAATACCTGGAAGCCTATTAGCCAACCGATAAGTCTTTTCGAGATGGTAGCCTTGTGTGGTGTGATAGCCTATTTAGCGATGGAGGGCGCTATTACCTCAGGTTTATTTCGTTTACATGACGCATATGAGATACTTTATACCAGGATGGCTCATGTCGCATTGCTCACTTGTTTCATTATCCAACAGACCCGTTCAGTCTTACCATATGGCAGTTGTGCCAAAACTTGGCAGAAAATGGTTTTCCTATCCTTTCCATGTAGGCTACACAAGAAAAGTATTCACTGTGGTAAAAAAAAAAAAAAAAAACGGCATGTAATTGCAGTGGTGTTTTGTACAGGTGGCCAGTGGCGATACGTTACTCAAGATTGCGAACACATTCCAGATTGTGAAGCAAATGTTCTCGATCTGAGCGATGCTTCTCTTTAGCAACGTTTATGTCATTTATCCCAAGCGTGTGCAGTGGTCAGTAGATATGCGGTAAGTTTGGATGGGCATAAAAATGCCGACTGTTAGACGTGCCCGAGAGGCATGTATAAAAAGTGCCGTTATTTCTGCGTGGTGAAACTAAAATGTATTAAAATACCTTTTAATAAAAGCGGAGAATGTGTACTTTATCCACATGTGCATTGTTTGACTGCAAATCTAAAATTGTGGAGTAGCCTGCAGAGCCAAATCAAAGGAAATATGTCTCTATCCCAAACATTTTGGAGCTCACAGTATATTTATTTATTTATGAAAGTTAGCCTAGAATCCTTTAGGGTATGATTGCTTAAAGTTGGAAGCAGAAAAATATAAATATCAAATGCTTCACAGTGTGCATACCATGAGATCTATCACAATTTTACATTTTCTTGCTATGTTTTACACTTTCTTTATATGTTGCAAATTTACATAACTTTGCAAGTGACATTTTTCAGAATTCAAGTCTGTGTGTATCATTTCAGCTGTAGCCCTAAGCAAAGGCACTTGAACAAATGCATGCATACGGTAAGTGGATACAACACAAACGTGTGAGATCTTTAAGTTTCCCAGTATTTTTACTTAAGCCGTTTTTCATTGTGAATATTTATTATGTGTTAAAATATCAGTTTTGGTTCTAGATTGTTGCACAAGGTGTGCAGAACAAGATGTAAAGCCCAAATACTTCCAATGTAGATGAAATGTAAAATAGAATGCTACATATTCAAAGGTGATGCTTGCAAGAGAGTTAATTGAAAAGGATGTTAATTTGAAAAAGAATAGTAAAAGTGTATTAAATAACAAAGTTGCCATGGGAAAGGAGGGAAGTAGCCATATAGGTCTTTCCTCTTGTAGTTTCCTACAGAATCAAAAACTTGACATACTACCTCTACACCAGTTAACAATAATCCAGAACAACCTTTAATAGGAAATTGTGATGAAAGCATATATTCATTGCCTAATGTAATTATATGCACAGAAATTCTTTTAAGAGAGCAAAGACAAAAATAAATCTTAAGCAAGTGATGCTTGCCTGTTCTGTTATTAATGACAATCTTTGGTATAGGTTATGAATCTGAATGGGCTTGTATGTCATGTTGAAGAATGAAAGAGGAGCAATTGAAGATTGTCATTGAGGGTGGGGGAAGGGAGGACTGGACTGACAGTCTCAAGGTCTCTTGGGGGGGCCTGATAGCTTCTGTGAGAGGGAGCGAGAGTTGCCTCATCTCTCTGTCTCATAGGACGTCCACACGGGCGAAGGACTGGTCCGTTCCCAGGTTGTTCTCCACGAAGACCTCGTACTTTCCAGCGTCTGAATGCTGTGCATGTTTGATGGTTAGGATGGTGTTTGTCTCCCCAATGTCGTAGAACACTCTGAAAAACAGTGGCATTTATCATTTGGTTGTTGCAAACTGCAAGCACTGGTAGCAAGTGTGCCTAAGAACTGGCAAGATTTGCTGGACTTATCAAGAGCAAGCTGCAAACATCAAGGATGCCCAAACTATAGCTGGCTGGGGGGCCTTGGTTCAGCTTGTGAAAGGGATGGTAATTAAGAAATAAATAAAACTAAAAGCTGATGTGAATGGCCTATTCAGGGTCAGATGTTGGGTGTTTAGTGTCAGGTGTTGGGTATTCAGGGGCAGGTGTTGGGTATTCAGGCCCAGGTGTTGGGTATACAGGGGCAGGTGTTGGGTGTTTAGTGTCAGGTGTTGGACATTCAGGGGCAGGTGTTGGGTGTTTAGGGCCAGGTGTTGGGTATTCAGGGGCAGGTGTTGGGTATTCAGGGACAGGTGTTGGGTATTCAGGGTCAGGTGTTGGGTGTTTAGGGCCAGGTGTTGGGTATACAGGGGCAGGTGTTGGGTGTTTAGTGTCAGGTGTTGGGTATTCAGGGTCAGGTGTTGGGTATTCAGGGGCAGGGGTTGGGTTTTTAGGCCCAGGTGTTGGCTATTCAGGGATTGGGTATTCAGGGGCAGGGGTTGGGTATGCAGGTCCAGGTGTTGGGTATTCAGGGGCAGGTGTTAGGTATTTAGAGCCAGGTGTTGGGTTTTTAGGGCCTACCTGTCATCCTCCTCGATGTCCTCGCCCTCTTTGAGCCAGCCCACATCTGGAGGCGGCTCTCCACTGATGTCTGCCTTTAGCACCACGGTTGCTCCGGCCACCACCTTCAGATTGTCTGGGCCTTTTGTAATTTTAGCAGGAGCTGTAGCACCAAACCCACATCACATACCACCAATGAAACCATCAGACTCGTGGAAAAACCTTCTGGAACTTTCAGGAACAGCAAAAACTGATTCAAATTTAGAAACTGAGCTTTATGGGTTAGGGTTAGGTTGATGTTGAACCATGTACATACAAAACTGAACCAACTTCATTTTTTTACGTTTGATGGTTTTCCCCCCAAAATTTTAGGCCCATCCATGCACTAGAGCAGTGTATTAATGTGAGCCACCCAGCGGCCCTGAATCAAATGTAACTACTGAGCTATAACACTGACAGCAGGTAGAGCTGGGAACTCTCTGTGAGTTTTAAACATAACTTATTGCTCGGTATTGCAATGGTGAGCGATTCTCGGGGGCACGCAGACGCGCCGACGCGCACGCACCCTCCACGATGATGCGGGCGGAGCCGGTGGCGAGCCCGAAGGTGTTTTTGATGGTGACGGTGTACTGGCCCAGGTCCGCCACCGTCCCGTCGCGCACCACCAGCGCCACGACGTCGGGGTCCTCGAACACGTAGCGGTACTTTGGGCCGTCCTTCAGCTCGGCACCGTCCTTGGACCAGACGATGAAGGGGTCGGGGAAGGCGCTGACCCTGCACTCCAGTTTGGCGGCGCTCCCTTCCAGTAGGACCACGTCCTTCAGGGCCTGCAGGATCTTAGGGGGACCCTTCTCCCGCAGCTCCTTACGCGACCTGGACATGGGGCCGCAGAGCGTCAGGGTGAGAGAGTGTGTGTGTGTGTGAGAGCGTGTGTGTGTGTGTGTGAGAGTGTGTGTGTGTGAGGGCGTGTGTGTGTGTGTGTGTGTGTGTGTGTGTGTGTGAGAGAGCACGTGTGTGTGTGTGTGTGAGAGTGTGTGTGTGTGTGTGTGTGAGTGTGTGAGGGCGTGTGTGTGTGTGTGTGTGTGTGTATGTGAGAGAGCACGTGTGTGTGTGTGTGTGAGAGTGTGTGTGAGTATGTGTGTGAGAGCGTGTGCATGCGTGTGTGTGTGTGTGTGTGTGTGTGAGAGTGTGTGTGTGTGTGAGAGCGTGTGTGTGTGTGTGTGTGTAAGAGTGTGTGTGAGAGCGTGTGCTTGCGTGTGTGTGTGTGTATGTGTGAGAGAGTGTGTGTGTGTGTAAGTGTGTGTGAGATTGTGTGTGAGATCGTGTGTGAGAGTGTGTGTGAGAGCGTGTGTGTGTGAGTGTGTGTGTGTGAGCGAGTGTGCGTGTGTGTGTGAGTGTGTGTCAGCGAGTGTGTGTGTGTGTGAGAGTGTGTGAATATGTATATGCATGTGTGTGTTTATATAGTGAGTGTGTATGGTTGTGTGCGTGTAGTTGTGTATGTATATAGTGTGTGTGTAGTGTGTGTATACATAGTGTGTGTGTGAGGGGGTAGAGCCAGCCCTGTTGGCAGATGTAGAGTGTGTTTAAAGCACAGGCAGATCTCAGCGCGACCTCTCTCTGCTGCCAAAAGCCAAACAGGCCCCGCCCCCAACGCTCTGAGCATGTGCAGAACAGGGAGGCGCTGCAGGACTGCCTGTGTCCCCGCCCCCAATGCTCTGAGGATGTGCAGAGCAGGGAGGCGCTGCAGAGCTACCTGTGTCCTCGGTACGAGGCCTGGATCCGAATGGCTGCCTCCTGGATCTGCAGGTCGGTGATGTCCAGGGTGAATCCAGGAGGGGCTTTGGCCACAGCCACGGACATCTGTAATAACGAGACAGGAAATGACCTAATAACAAGACAGGAAATGACCTAAGGTCCTCACAGCCAATTGGCCACAGAGGATTCATTCTCAATTTATTTAAATAATACTCAGATAAAACACTGACAGAAATGTATCACAAATCAGTATCACATCACAAATATGTAAAAAAAAAAAAAAATTTCAAGATCTGTGTGATTTGAGGACCAATGTAACAGTGGTATCCTTTGCGTGAGGGTGTATAGGATTTGTACCTCACATATCAAATATCATCCATATGATAGATTTAAACAGAAAATAGCATTCTGACACTGACTGTTTTTGACTCATTACCAGTAATTGCTCAAGCCCTGGGGAGCAAGGTTAACGTAGTTTTCTGTGTCCATTGTGGAACAGAAACAGACTACATGGTCCAAGTAAGCAATGGACTCCTAATTCAGTACGAATGCTTTATTTAGTTTGTTTGAGAGGGACAATGCACATTAATGACAGTTCTGTAAATGTGCCAGAGTTAGCCAGGCTAATTTTCATCTGTAGTCCCTGGGCTACATGTCTGGACTGTGGGAGAAGACCCACACAAACACAGGCAGAACATGCATCATAACGTGTAAAAGCCAACTCACGCATTATCCCACGGGTACAGGGGACCTGTCCATTTTGGGATTTCGTGCCAGCTCAATCACATCTCGATCAGATTTTTTTGTTCATCAACAGCTGCAACATTATCCTGTGGTCTGGTAGAGGGGTCGACTAGCAATGCTTACACGGCTGTTAGAAAACTAAGTCAGGGGAATCTACTGGAGTAAAATCCACCATACGGACTGGTCCCCCAGGACTGGAGTACACCCCTGACCTCATCCATTGTCCTTTTGTAGCTGTTTAAGCTAATTCTACAATTTCACGCAATATAAATCTTTTTTTTACATAACCATTGGCAGAACGTTCTTACCATATCTGATCAGACAGAAAAGTTTAAGAGCAGTGGTCTCTGCCCAAGCTGATATGATATCCCCATTGAAAAGTGTAAGAGCAGTGGTCTCTGCCCAGCTGATATATCCCCATTGAAAAGTGTAAGAGCAGTGGTCTCTGCCCAAGCTGATATAATATCCCCATTGAAAAGTGTAAGAGCAGTGGTCTCTGCCCAGTTGATATGATATCCCCATTGAAAAGTGTAAGAGCAGTGGTCTCTGCCCAGCTGATATGATATCCCCATTGAAAAGTGTAAGAGCAGTGGTCTCTGCCCAGCTGATATGATATCCCCATTGAAAAGTGTAAGAGCAGTGGTCTCTGCCAGCCTGTCCGTACTGAAAAAGAAACGATGTGCCTCACCCTGGGTGGGTTCCAGAGACGGTCCTGACGGAAGTCCTCTCGCTCTCTCTTGCTCTCTCACTCCCTCGCACTGGGCCTAACTGACCGTGTAGACTGCTGCCCCTCTGGAAGCGGTTTAATATATATGATGTGTACCGTGTCCGTGGGGATTCCTCTGGATAGCAGGGTCTGGGAGGAGGCCAGAACATTCCAGAACATGGCCTTCTTTGGAGGATCTCGGCATTCCTCAGTATGGCAGCACTGATAAAAGATGCTCTGCCCCCCCTGCCCTGTAGAAGCTGCCAGCCAGACCTTATATAGCTGCCACATCAAGTGCCCCTGGGGGTTTCGGAGGGGCACTAATGGTGGGCCTTGCATGCCGGAGAAATGGGGTGGGGACGAGGCATGAGTGCTCCCTTGTGTGGATCCGAACAGGTGGGGTTCAGTCTAGAGCAGCTGAGGAGCGCATAATGCAGTGCGCTGATGGACTGCTCTCAGCTGATGGCCTTTACCACACAGAGTTACCACGCCTGCCACACCCAGCCAGAGTTCTGCACCAGGTTCCAGGGACAATCGCTCATCTCATCACGTTCTCTCACTCTTCCAAGCCCTTCCCCTGGGCCTCAGACGTAGGCCGAGTATGCTGGGTTCTATTTGTAGTTTTGTTAGGTTCTATTTGTAGTTTTACAACCGCCTGATAGCAATTCTCCGTTAGTAGATGTGTGCTCTTGTCAAGGTGTTATGGGAAGCAGGTCTATGCTCATAAGAAAATATTTTTTATATGCATTAACATTGCTTTATCCATCTTGTATATGCACACTGTGTTCAGTTTAAGCACTGCCCAACAGTAATAACACTGTTATGCATATAAGTTAAATTTACCTGCCACTGTTGGATCTATGGAGACTACAGATCATTTAACAGTTAACAACAAATTGCTAAATAAAAATTGACTGTGGCTATACAGAGAAAACACAAAATGTTTGAGTGTAGGTTCCTAACCAGTGTACGTAGCTGGGACGCTAATCTTAAATATTTAATGAATTAATAAAATTATTAATCTATTTATTGCTAATCTCAAAGATTTTATTTATTTATTTATTTATTGCTAATCCTAATGATTGTACTTATTTACTGCTAATCTTTAACATTTTATTTATTTATTTATTGCTGATCCTAAAGATTTTATTTATTTATCGATCTATATATTGCTGATCCTAAAGGTTTGCTAGTACAGATGGCATCAGATGAGAGCCACTGCAGAGCTGTATCACGATTTGACCCCAAACAGTTTTCCTGTGTTTAATCCTCCTGAGTCCTGCAAAAAGAAAAAAAAGTTGAAGTATCAAAATAAAAATATTATTTTATTACTTTATTATTCAGTGTCCCTTGCAGTGTAGGTTTTAGCATAGTAGGGTATATGGTTCTTGAAATTAAGACCAGAAACTCATGTCCCCTACAGGGAACAAAAACTAATGGCTGGGTCTTAGGACACACACCCTGCACACGCACACAGAACACAGACTGCAGTTTGTCGGATGCTTTTTTATTAGGATTCTTTGTACTCAGCTATCATGCCTTTGAGTCACACCAGAGTTAAATGAGTAATTCCACAAAGTTGTAAAAGGTTCCAGAGTCATAACTGAGTCTGAACAATAAATAAATAAATAAGCAAACCACTGGAAATAACACTTTACATACGATTGAAAATGGCGGCCATCGCTGTGAAGGTACAGATCGCGTGCTCCCGTCTGCGGTTTCTAAAGAGCCTCATTCCCAGGGGCGGCCGCCGGTTGGAGGGAGCGTCTTAAATGTCAAAGGGTCTCTCACCGACCCAAAGCTCCCCCACGCGTAACTGAATCCCCCTCCTTTGTAGATTTACCCACTCGCATGTACAAAACTTTGCATGGCCTTCCCTGGGAACGAGCCTACCCCACGAAACCTGTCCCTCAGACTGGACTTTCTGTAGGGGGAGGGGTGCATCAAAATTGACTTAAGGTCAGGGGCAGGTACTGGCGACAGAGTACAGGAAAACATATTCATATCTGTGGTATGAATGCCTGTTCCCTGGAAATCAGTGGCAGGTGACCAGAACCACAACCTGGGGTGCAACTCATCTCAACGTTAAACATTTATTCAGCTGAATCTGGTGACAGAACATGATCTGTGTTCATCTTAGTCCACTGACAGAACATGCTCTGTGTTCAGCTTAATCTACTGACAGAACTTACTCTGGGTTCATCTTAAACTACTGACAGAACACATTCTGTGTTCAGCTTAATCTACTGACAGAACTTACTCTGGGTTCATCTTAAACTACTGACAGAACACGCTCTGTGTTCAACTTAATCTACTGACAGAACTCACTCTGGGTTCAACTTAATTTTCTCCAAATGTAAGAACGCAGTTCACCCTACTGTATGTTATGCTGGGTTGTGCAAGAATCCCCCATAAACTTCAATAACATTCACAAGAACTCTCAAGGAATCTATATTTACACAGTCAAAGTATAGATCAATAAAAAACAAACAAAAATATCCTTGTGGGTATCTTCCTATATGACCAACCATGTGAAATATACTGAGGATGTTATCATCTATTATGAATACTGAGGCTTTGAAGGAACACTCCCAAGTTTACTCCATAGGTGAGGAACACAACAGTAGTTCTGTTATGGGATCACAGCTCTATGACAGCTTCACGCCAAACGTAGTGACGGTATTACACAAGCAGCAACTCAACATTCTCACACTTGACCACAAAGTCCAATTACACATCCAAGAAGACTTCTGTAAACAGTCTATTGCCAAAAAAGAAAACACTGTTGCATTTGCTCAAAAAATAAAAGGGAATTTTACAGTCAGCTACGGTACATGACCCATATTAGTGCTGTCACTAACTTCCTGGTTACACAACATGTCAAGTACAATACTTCTACTACCAATATTATATGTTGTGTCCAACATCAAGCCTAGTTCATGTGTCTGTATAATATTTTCCTTAAGAAATTACTTAAAAGAAGAAAAAAAAAACAATTTCTTCATTAGTTAAACAGAAAGAAACACTGATTTCAGCTGATTTCAATTCATGATTTCAAAATCCTTTTTTCAGCTAAGTAAGTATGTCAGAAAACTTTTTCATACTTGTTTTCTAAAACAAACAAATCTGTTGTTTTCTTAGCTACTAATTTCAAAATGTAAGCTAAATCAAATCCAAAACATAATTTCAATACTGTGATGCTGTGATAGACAATTTGTCATTAAAACATTATTAATTTGTAGCTTGAAACTCATTAGCATGTATCTTGATTCCTTTAACAATCTCTTGAAATTAAATTAGGTCAAAATGTACATTTAAAACCAGTACAGAAAGGGTACTACCACAATAGATGGACAAGAGGTACGGCCAGAAGTGTTAGGCCAGGGTCTTTATCTTTATCTTTATTTTTATAGTGAACGTTTCATGTGCCAGAGACATACATGCTTCTCAAAAAAAAAAAAAAATCAAATAAAAATAAATAAAATCAAATAAAAATGCAAACCCTATTTTGTTCAGTAAAAACTACGCTTTTTATCTCTTTTCCAAAAATAGAATGATCTGACGTAAGGTAGTCAATCTGGAGGAAGAAATTTAGCTCCGTACGTTAAACAGGCAAAATCTGTACAGGAACACATTTGCATTGTTAGGGCGTGCCGCAGGACTGTTTAGCGTGTGGCGCAGGATGACCTGGCCTTAAAGCTAATGAACAACTGCAGGAGCTTCCTTTCCAAACACCCTCCATTTCATACCAGATCCGGCTTTTTTCTGTGACCCCTGTACCCTCAACTCCCTCCTTTCATCAGGCTGAACCATTGGGCAATCTCTCTCCATTTTACACAAACTGGTGTTACAGAACGTAACAAAAATATAGCAAACAAATCTGATCTAGAGTCCTTACTCATGAATTGTTGGCGATATTTAATGACTGTTCTGTACATACCAGCGATATTTGGCAGTCATGCCTTCCGTTCAGCTGTATGCAAACCCTACAGGACGCAGTTGTCATCGAAAGGTTTGAATCTGCTGAAGTTCTTCAGTACAGCCGTCTACTCCTCCTTTTGACATGTCTTTGGGAACAGAACGCTTACATGCAAGTGGCCGTGTGCTTCTGACCATGTCACTGTGAAGCACTGACAGCAGCCAATAGCCCACGGGGTCCATTAAAGAAACACTGGCTTTAAGCCAATTCTTTCTCGCACTGCCATTGGGTAATTCTACGGAAAACCCATCTCAGTGGTGTCCATCCACACTTTGACATCTGTCGGTCATTGCGACTACTGCAAAAACTCTGATTCATATTGATAAAAGAATGAAGGTGAGAAAAGAACATGACTGAGCTTATAAATGAGGAAGAGAAGGATGTACACCTTACTTATCCACAGATGGGAAGTGCCTGGCTGTCGCTGGGTGACAGAATCACATTCACATTAACATTACTCTTTCACCAACAGCGCTACAACTCAGTTTTAGAGAAGAGAGCTTTGATTAGAAGGTCAGAAAACGTTATTTCTCAGTTGTAATGGGTCAGCGTTCAGCAGTCCTCTAAGATCAACCCCTCTGCATTGACTGAGGGAAAAAGCTCAGTGGAAAAGACTGAAATTAGGAAGGGGGGAGAGGGAGGAGGAGTTGAGGGGAAAGAGAAAAGCAGAAGCATGCTGTCAGACAGTCGGTGAGGTATCTGCCAGTCTGGTTTCAGGGGCGGGGCTGTGGAGTCTCGCGGGCCTAAACCCATGTGGGCGTGGCCAGTCCGCCACGGAGCCTCGCCCTGCCCTGCCCCAAGGAGGGAGGGGCTGAGGGGGGGTGGTGGAAACGAAGCCTCGGCTCTCGCGTCCGGAGCAGAGGAGGGGCGGGGTCAGGGGTGGAGGGGCGTGTCCTGTTCGCTCCTTTCTCCTGGAGGCCCTGGCCCTGGCATGCTTTCACCCTTCAGCCCCGCCCCCCTGGCCCCGCCCTGCCCCGCCCTCTCGCCCTCCGCGGCTGCGCTCGCTGGCTCACTTGGTGCCGGGCGTGGTGGGCGTGGTGGGCGTCTGCGGCGTGCTCTGATACGAACGCAGCAGGACCTTGTGTTTGGTGGCCACTTCTGCACGATGGCGCTGGTGGTCCACCAGGAACTCCTTCAGACGGGTGGTGGTGAAGGTGAGGGTCTGCCGCCGGAGCTTCATCAGGTACGCGTCCTGCAGCCACGAGTTGTTGAAGCAGTCCTTAATGGTGGGGCGGGCCCTGAAACACAAACCCGCCGGTTAGCCTCCCTCGGCTAAGCTCGAGCAGCTGTCAACCGTTAGCCACCCGCGGCTAAGCTTGAGCGGCTGTCAATCGTTAGCCTTCTGCGGCTAAGCTTGAGCGGCTGTCGACCATTAGCCTTCCGCGGCTAATCTTCAGCAGCTCAACATGCTGCATGTTTAATGCAGATCACACTTACCAGGTCATCCCACTTTAAAGCTTTTTGAATGAAACACAAAACAATGCATACAAGGCACTCCTCATTGAATTGCACAAATCATGAAGATGAATAAAATATAATTTTTGCAAAAGTGAAGAGTGCTGCATGTAATGTGTTGCAAAATTGACGCACATTGAATGATATATTACTGTTAAGCATTTCGGAGGCACTCTTACCCAAAGTGAGTGCAATCTGCCATTTTTTACATAGTATCTGTTTTGCCAGCTCAATATTTTACTGAAGCTGTTTAGGTTAAGCACCTTGCTCAAGGGTACGTCAGTGCCTCAGCTGAGAGTCAGTCCAACTGCTTCATCACACGACACTGCTCCCCAATGCATGTTAAATAACCCACATAGAATTATATCATATAAAAGCATTCAACTGTTCGCATTGAACTGTATTAAGACAAAAGCACTTCTGCTGATACATATCAGCAGTATCAGGCAGTCTAGAACACCATAGAAGCACTGCACTCACCACGGATAGCTGCATAGGATCTTTTTCAGGAAGAGAGATGCACTCTGGGATACATTTGGGTAGAGCTTGCTGAGGTCAAATCTGGCGACTTGGATTTTAGCTTCTGTCTCTTGTGTGTCTTTCTCCTGGAAAGGCAGCCTGCCGCTGAGCCTGAGGAGAGACAGCAAATCCGCTCTCAGACAAAACCCCCCGATCAAACAAAACCCCCCGGCTCGAATAAACCCGAACCCCCCCGGCTCGAGTAAATGCAAAGTTACCACAGCGTGACTGGACACGGCTCGTGCAAGTTAATACCGTCTCCGGATGGAGTTGGAGCACACGTGGAAAACTGAAGATCTACAAATAGTTCAGTTTTGAGATCTGAGATTGGGGTTTTCCATTTTCAAGCCCCGTATCATAGCAAAAATCCCATACCATTGTTCCATTTTGCATGTACTACATTCATTTTAACAAACCTTTTAATACCTTTTATACCTTTTAATACCTTTAAGTTGTATTGTGTTTAATCTTGGGTATACTGAAAAGCCAGAACAAAATTAAGTATGAAACTAAGATAAATGATTTCTTCAAAATATGTCAGTGAAACGCTTGTAGCTGTAAGCTGTGGAGGTGTGTGGGGTGGAGGTGTGGCGGTGTGGGGGGTGGCAGTGTGGAGGTGTGGGGGGTGGAGGTGTGGCGGTGTGGGGGGTGACAGAGTGGAGGTGTGTGGGGTGGAGGTGGGGTGGAGGTGTGGGGGTGTGGAGGTGTGGCGGTGTGGGGGGTGACAGTGTGGAGGTGTGTGGGGTGGAGGTGGGGTGGAGGTGTGGCGGTGTGGAGATGTGGGGGGTGGAGGTGTGGAGGTGTGGTGGTGTGGGGGTGACAGTGTGGAGGTGTGGCGGTGTGGGGGTGACAGTGTGGAGGTGTGGGGGATGGAGGAGTGGCGGTGTGGGGGGTGACAGTGTGGAGGTGTGGGGGTGGAGGTGTGGCGGTGTGGGGGGTGGCAGTGTGGAGGTGTGGGGGGTGGAGGTGTGGCGGTGTGGGGGGTGGAGGTGGGGGGGTGTGGAGATGTGGCGGTGTGGAGGTGTAGGGGTGTGGAGGTGAGGGGTGTGGAGATGTGGCGGTGTGGAGGTGTAGGGGTATGGAGGTCTGGGGGATGGAGGTGTGGCGGTGCGTGGGGGTGGAGGTGTGGAGGTCTGGGGGGGGGGGTTGTGGTGGTGTGGGGGGGTGGAGGTGTGGAGGTGTGGTGGATGCGGAGATCTGGAGGTGCGAAGGTGCGGGGGAGTGGAGGGGTGGAGGTGTGGAGGTCTGGGGGGGGGAGGTGTGGCGGTGAGGGGGTGTGGAGGTGCGAAGGTGCAGGGGAGTGGAGGGGTGGAGGTGTGGAGGTCTGGGGGGGGGGTGTGGCGGTGCGTGGGGGTGGAGGTGTGGAGGTCTGGGGGGGGGAGGTGTGGCGGTGAGGGGGTGAAGGCGACTCACATGATGAAGGTCAGAACCCCGATGCTCCACATGTCTGCGGGGGGGCCCACCACGTCCCCCTTCAGCATCTCTGGAGCTGTTAGCGCAGAAACAGGAGCAGCGTCAGCAAACAAGCTAACAGCCCGTCACGGCCTGGGGTTAATCAATACGTCTCCCTCTGACTCAGAATCCAATTCCACGCTTTCATTTTCTCTTCATAAAAGCAATGAATCTGATAATCTGCAAAGCTGACTCACTGTACAATGTCAGAAAAAATAATAACACTTGCATTTATTTGTAAGTCAAAATTAAAGACAAATAGATCAAAATGTGTCTTTCAACACTGGAGCAGGAGAGGAGTGAAAAATGGCTTGTATAATTTGTGAGGAAATGACAAACAAAGCATTATTGAAAAAGTGAGCTGTTCCCCACCCCAAACCTGCTCTCTGTGATTGGAACAAATCCACTTAATTTTTATATTTTATTTTGCCTTTTTGTCTCTCCCAATTCAAAATGGCTGACTGCACTTTAAGGCCCGTTCCATTGCTGCAATCCTCTGAGCACCAACATACCCAAAACATCCCTGCAGCCAGCCCATCTGTTCATTTCTCTGCTCTGAGTACGGTGTGCAAGAGCGCTTCAGGACAGGAGCTACAAGCCTTCTGGTAAAACACTAGCGCACCATGAACAGACTGGCGTGGCAATGTAGCATAAGAACTGATTATGAGGACTCCTATAAGGGTATGTGCAGTCATGCACAGATCGTCATTTTATCAGATTACTATCTACAGAAATTTCTAGCCTTTATTATGCCCTAGCAAGTAAAAGAATCCTTTTTAAATGATGTCCGAGTGCAGTGAAGACTCATTCTGAGTTATAACTGGTCCGTCTCGTTTCCGGGGTGAGCAGGGGCGTGTTCTCTGAAGCCAGACTCACACATGAACTCCAGCGTGCCGAGGCGCTGGCTGAACTGTTTGAGGAAGAGTGGGTTGAAGTTCTGGGCGCTCCCGAAGTCGATGATTTTGAGGGTGTTGTTGGGCATGACCATGATGTTGTCGGGCTTGATGTCCAGGTGCAGAATGCGGCGGTTGTGGAGGTAGTCCAGCCCCTGCAGCACCTGGACCAGGTAGGTCACCACGTCGTCCTCCGAGTAGCGGAACCTGAGCGGGGGGGGGGGGCACAGCGCTTGAGTACAGCCAGCCCCGAGCTCCCCAGCACAGCTACATCACACCAGCCTGCACCCACATCCAATCCCAAACCAGCCACAAACCACTGCAAACTCACACACTCTCACACACACACACACACACACACACACACACAGACACACACACTCACGCACACATACACACACGCACGCGCACACTTTTTATCTTGTATATTTGAGCTCCGCTCAGGCAGTGCGTCTGAATTTCATTGTACACACCAGTACAATGACAATAAAGAAATTCTATTCTATCTGTTCTACACGCATATGCAAGCGCACACACACGCACACTCTCTCACACACACACACAAACATACACACACTCTATTACACGCACGCACACACACTCACACACACAAGCACACAAACGCACTCACACACTCACACAAGCCCGCACACACACACATTTCTCACACACACACACACACACTGTCTCTCACACACACACACTCTCTCACTCATACACACACACACTCTCTCACACGCACGCACACACACACACACACACACTCACACACACAGGCACACAAACGCACTCACACAAGCCTGCACACACACACACACTCTCACACACACACATGCACACACACTCACACACATACAGGCACGCACACACATGCACACACACACGCTCTCTCTCACACACTCACTCACACACGCACGCACGCACCTGTCGATCAGGCTGTAGAGCAGCTCCTTGCCCGTGCAGCACTCGGAGATGAGCACCAGGTAGCGGGGCGTGACGTAGGCCTCGTGCAGAGCCATGATCCTGTCGTGGTGCAGCGATTTGAGGATGTCGTACTCCTGCAGCACCGCCTGCTTGCTGTCCGGCTCGTACGGCACGATCTTCGCCATGAACAGGTTGCCCGTGGCATTCTCCCTGCACTCCCGGATCACGCCGAAACGGCCCCTGTTAGAGAGAAACCACCAACACGCCGGCTAACCGTCACTAGAGCCCGACCGATATATCGGCCATTATTTGACTTTTTTGACGACATCAGGATCGGCAGTTATGCAGCGGATGTGTCCCGATTTTTAAATAAGTATAATAAACAAAAAAACATTGATTATTTATCTGTACTTGCCTGTTCGAACGTTGTAATTGCTATTTACTAGAATTATCCAGTAGAGGGAGCTCTAATACAAGTGTGAACTGCAGCAGCTGACGCGCTACTTCTGCAATAAGACGTTTGTCACTCGTGCCTCATCCAATATTCTCCACTGCAGGACTTCTCTGCACAGATTCGACTGCCACAATAAAGGTATGTATATTTAGTGAAAGTTTTTAATTAAATGCGTTTATACGACCACTATGTTTATCAATCCTCATTATCAAGCGACCGAGCTAGCTAACATATTTGGTTCACTTTAGCAAGCTAGCTGGCTAGCAAGCCTTTATGAAGTGGCAGTGAGCACATAAGCAGCGTAGGATCTACATTTCCAGAGGACATCGCTGTATTCTCAAATAAATAACCAGCCAAAATAAAATGGTGATTGAATGCATCACACATTTGTTTTTTGTTTTTTATCTGAGATGATATTAGCTACTATGTCGATAGCTGTGTCGATAGCCAACGCGTTATTGCAAGCCAGTGTGTCATCTAGTCACGCGTCATCGTAGCAAGCTAACCAGACAGTAAAAACGCCGATAAAACACTTCTAACGTGGATCATTTTAAGCCATGTTATCTAGCTTTGTCATGATAACAAGAGAGAAGGATTGCTGTTGGAGAAGTGAATCAACCAACAGTTAGCGCGGGTAACCTGCACGAAAGCGCATTGTAGTTTTTTTCACGTATTTCATCCAGTCAATTTAATTTCATCTAACATTACACTTGATTCACTCATTAGCTCCGCTAGATAATGCCTTACTCTTTGAGATCATGTAGTAGAAATAAAATAAGAAAATATAATTCATTTAACTTACTGAGAATATATAATAAGAAATAATGAGGCTGTGTCAATAGCTAATGCGTTATTGCGAGCGAGTGTGTCATCTAGTTACGCGTCAGAGCGCATTGTACTTATTTTCACCACCGAATTCTTATGGACAGGGAAGCTCGCTAGATGAAGTCTTACTCTGAGATCATGTAGTAGGAATAAAATAAGAAAATATTGTTTTCGCCTTGTTCGCCAAGTTACGCCTTGGCGGGGGCATGCCCCATACCTATACAGCACCGAGAGTTTGGCACTTTTCAGGTAATTAATTTCCTGAGAATAGATACTAAGAAATAATAATAACTAATTAATAACAACAACAACAACAACAACAATAATATTTATAAAAATACATGTTTGAAACTGGAAAACTGATTTTTTTTAATTATTTTTTTTTTAGATGGCTGGAAAAGAAAGGAGTAAAAGCAAGGTGTGGAGTTATTTTTATTTCACACACTTAAAGATGGTGTTAATATATATATATATATATATATATATATATATATATATATATATATATATATATATATAATTTAATATCATCTTTTACATTTTTTATCTAAAAAGTTCTTTGTGTGTTTATTTTTATTTTTATTTGTTTGCTTATAAGTTAAGTGTTCTTAAATATAGAAACTTTAATAAAATATAAGTTTTTCAAATTGATTTGAAAATGTTGCACTTTTTGACAAAATATCGGTGGGCTAGGACTCTCCAAAATCGGGATCGGCATCGGACCCGAAAATCTGGCATCGGTCGGGCTCTAACCGTCCCCATCGCTTCGCACGGGCCGCCTGTCACGGGAGACGGCTGCGGAACGGCCAAGGTCTCCATGATCAGCCATCGTAAAGCCAGCAACTCTTCAGAAATATCAAAAACATCCCTCTGTGCATAAATAACCAATCAAAAACATGCACTAAAACAGAAGTAATATTTTCTTTAAACTCCTGAAAAACAACTATCACTTTAACGATTAATTATAAAGGAACATTTACAGACAGGCCTACAACAGCATATACAATCGTAAATTATAGCGTCAACTACCCAGCACGTAGGAAAGTACCATATCGTAGCCCCAGAATGCATTGCCAATCTCAAAAACGCTCCCTTGCTCACTCCTTTCCTCGATAAAAGACCTCCACAGAGTCCCAGCCACAAATTTCAACACCAGAGTGGACACAGCATCTTCAGCGCGGCTCTCAGAATAGCCTGCCGGATTTTATTAGCGTCTCCCCCTCTTATATCAAGTTTAAGACCCATTTTTAAAAACCTGCTTCTAACCCTATTAAACAAATCTGACTTTATTACTGTTTTATCTGTACTGCCGCTATTCCGGTTTATTTCTTCTGTACTTTCATGGCCTATAGCACTTGGTGCTGCCTACAAGAGAAGCGCCCTGTGAATAATGCAATTATTATTGCATAGCTAACTCAAAAAGTTGTCAGCTATAAAAACTGTGATGAAAGGTCTTCCCCCCCCCCAGTACAGTGACACGGACACTGTGCTGTAGGAGATTACCTGGCTCGGTGATTCCTTTCGGCTCAAGCTAAGCTGACGTGCGGCGAGCGCTTTGGCACAAAATGGCTGCCGTGGCACCGGGGGGGCTACACACTGGTAGTGACTGAGATGAGCCCCCCCCCCCCCTTAACTCAGGCAAACATGAAAAGTGCTAAATAAATGCAACCCACCATTATTATTATTGTTAGAAGTAATTGTAGTAAAACTAGCAGTACTGGGCTTGTGTGTATCAATAATAGTTTAGTTGTAGGGTTAGGGTTAGTAGCAGTAGTAAGTTTGTGTGTATCAGAAATAGTTTAGTTGTAGGGTTAGGGTTAGTAGCAGTAATGGGCTTGTGTGTATCAATAATAGTTTAGTTGTAGGGTTAGGGTTAGTAGCAGTAGTAAGTTTGTGTGTATCAATAATAGTTTAGTTGTAGGGTTAGGGTTAGTAGCAGTAGTAAGTTTGTGTGTATCAGAAATAGTTTAGTTGTAGGGTTAGGGTTAGTAGCAGTAGTAAGTTTGTGTGTATCAGAAATAGTTTAGTTGTAGGGTTAGGGTTAGTAGCAGTAATGGGCTTGTGTGTATCAATAATAGTTTAGTTGTAGGGTTAGGGTTAGTAGCAGTAGTAAGTTTGTGTGTATCAGAAATAGTTTAGTTGTAAGGTTAGGGTTAGTAACAGTAGTGGGCATGTGTGTATCAATAATAGTTTATCTGTAGGGCCTTACCTGGCTTTTTCATCCATGAAGGTGTAGGGTTTTTGGGGTACCCCCTGCCGTAAGCTGGTCTCCCCAGGCTTACCCAGCGGGGTCCTGCGGCCGGAGGGCGTGGTACGTCCAGAGGGCGTGGCGCGTCCCGTGGGGGTCAGGCGAGAGGGCGTAGCCCTGCCGTCCCCCACAGGGCTCAGGCTTGTCACCAGGACGACGGGGGGAGAGAGGGAGGGGCCGGGGGCCAAGGCGGGGGCCGTCGTGGCCGGGACGTACAGGGGGACGGAGGAGATGGGCTTGCCGATGGCGGGGGGCGGGGACACTAAAGGGGGCGGGGAGACAAGGGCGGTCTGAGACATGGGAGGAACCACATTGATTGGGCTGTGCGGTTTGGGCAGGATGGGAGGGGGGGACTTGGTGGGCGGAGCCAGGATCTGAGTGGGAGGGGCTGGGGTAGCGGCGGTGGGAGGGGTGAAGGAAGAGGCGGTGGTGACGGTGATGTTTAGGGTGGTCTTCGCCTTGGTCTGGGTGGGCGTGATGGAGGGGGAGATCTGGATAGGTGTGATGGTGCGATGTGTTGGGGTGGGGTTGGCTGAGGGAGGAGTAATAACCGCAGTGGCAGGGGTAGGGCTGGGGGACAGGGGTGTAGCCTCCCCAGCGGCAGTGCTTCGGGGTGGGGAGGGGCGTTTGGGGGCGGGGGGAGCGGATTCTGGGGTTGGAGAGGGTGTAGGAGCTTGAGCCGCAGAAGCCTGGGAGGTGGTAACCATGGAAACCGGTTTACTTGTCACTGCAGAGGTAGCGGCTGGACCGCTCACTGATGACATCACAACTGGAGGCTTGGGGGAGGGGACGGTCTTCACGACGACAACGGCAGGAGGTTTGGAAGTTCCTGTTCAATTAAATGATTTGTTATGCGATGGACTTCTGAACCCATTTTGGACAGAGAAGCCAAGAGCTTAGGCCTGTATTTAATGAACTTTGACTTACAAGACTATATTTTTAAAAACTAATTCTTGATTTTAATTGTTAGTCAAAGGCAAGAACAAATGGTGATTGAATTGCAGCCTTAGAATTGAAATGTTCTGTCAAAAACGTGATGTTCTTGTCAAAAAAAGGTATATACTGTATACAGGACTGTTCTTTGTTGTGTTTGCATTATTATTATTATAAATATTATATACACCAGATTAAAAACTCAAACGACTGACAACATTCTCATTTACACGATTTCCAGAAAGCCTTTCCCGCACATTCCTTTTAAACATTTGGAACAGTGCAGATACTGTAAAGGCAAGAACATTAAATATTGTTTGGTACCCTCTCTAAATCCGCCAGTTTCTGTATCTAAATTCAGTGTAATATTTACACTTGTAGATTATGTGTTTTTATGTAGATGTTTTACCAAACTGCCTCCATGCGCAATGCAAGTTTCCTTCGACAGCAATAATGGGCGTGTTCGGCTGTAGCGCTGTTGCCGGGCGGGGGGCGTACCTGCGGAGTCCAGACACACTTTCTCTGACAGGTTGCTGTAGGGCCCCTGCCCGGCTTTGTTGACACAGGCCACTCTGAACCGAAAGGTGCCCCCTGCTGGAAGGTCTGTGGCATTGTAGTAGCACTCCGCCACACCAGTGGCCACAATCAGCCAGTTAGTTTCACCTGCAGAGAACGAAGACAAGCGGGAAAAAAGATGACGTGTTAACACATATTGTATAGCTGCATTTGTTGCCCCGGTAACTGCCTGCATCTGATTCGTCAGGTCTGTCTTGCAGGAGATTTTATTTTCAAAGAGACTCCCTGGTTAAATAAAGATCGATCAAATAAACAAAACAAATCAGGTGTTAAAAAAAAACTGTAGTAGAGATGACCCTACACTTTAAGAGTCTTTAATATGAATAGCCTTCCTTGACCCCGTTTATTGCATGCACTTTTGTATACAAGATACCTTGAATAGACCATATTTTTCATGTGTTGAATATTTAATTAAAACAATATTAAATTATACAAATGTTATGAAATACATTTTTTACAAATGATTTTTCTTTCTGTAAATGTATTAACACAAATATGTCGCTTTACTTTGATGACCACAAGGTGGCAGCACCGAAGAGACCATTTGCCAGATAGATTTTCACTGTTGTTTTGGGCGGAATATCTGCAATTCTTAAAGAGGACATATTTTTATAAGACCGCATATGATTGGAGTTATAACAGTATTTATTCCTGAAGTGTATCTGAAACATTCAGCCTAACAGTGTGGAAATTTATTTCTAACAATGGGTTTCAAATACAGACAATGGAGCCAAATGTAAAATTTCAGGGTCATTTAAGCAACATATTCATATTTTTTCTTGAGGTATTCCTTGAAGGAGAAAAACAGCAATTCCTTCTAACTAAACCAGGGTGAGCTAACCTCACTGGCTACAGTGGAGAGAGAGATGGAGGTGAGCACATATCCAGTGTCTGGTACAAAAGACATTCAGCACAGAACAGACAGATGTACGCATAACACACACACACACACACACATATATATATGTATATATATATATATTACCACAGAGGATACATCAGTCAACAATGTAATATTAATGCCATTCCTATCTCACAGATCATATGATTATTGTGTTTGCCACTGTTATTTAACAATCTAAAAAAGGCCCATAATCCCCCTCTGGTGGTGGAGCTGGGCTGTATGACAGTGAATGCAGTCCCATAATCCCCCTCTGGTGGTGAAGCTGGGCTGTGTTTCTAACAGTGAATACAGTCCCATAATCCCCCTCTGTCTAACAGTGAATACAGTCCCATAATCCCCCTGTGTCTAACAGTGAATACAGTCCCATAATCCCCCTGTGGTGGTGGAGCTGGATTGTGCATCTAACAGTGAATACAGTCCCATAATACCCCTCTGTCTAACAGTGAATACAGTCCCATAATCCCCCTCTGGTGGTGGAGCTGGATTGTGTATCTAACAGTGAATACAGTCCCATAATCCCCCTGTGACGGTGGAGCTGGATTGTGTATCTAACAGTGAATACAGTCCCATAATTCCCCTCTGTCTAACAGTGAATACAGTCCCATAATCCCCCTGTGGTGGTGGAGCTGGGCTGTGTTTCTAACAGTGAATACAGTTCCATAATCCCCCTCTGTCTAACAGTGAATACAGTCCCATACCCCCGCTCTGGTGGTGGAGCTGGAATGTATATCTAACAGTGAATACAGTCCCATAATCCCCTTCTGTCTAACAGTGAATACAGTCCCATAATCCCCCTCTGTCTAACAGTGAATACAGTCCCATACCCCCGCTCTGGTGGTGGAGCTGGAATGTATATCTAACAGTGAATACAGTCCCATAATCCCCTTCTGTCTAACAGTGAATACAGTCCCATAATCCCCCTGTGTCTAACAGTGAATACAGTCCCATACCCCCGCTCTGGTGGTGGAGCTGGACTGTATATCTAACAGTGAATACAGTCCCATAATCCCCCTGTGGTGGTGGAGCTGGATCGTGTGTCTAACAGTGAATACAGTCCCATAATCCCCCTGTGGTGGTGGAGCTGGTCTGTATGACAGTGTGGGGGCGTGGCTCGGAGGGACCCACCCTCTGTTCTTCTCTCCAGGGAGTAGGTGCAGGGGGCCAGGGTGTCCGAAGGCCTCCACAGCACCAGGGCCGTGTTCTTGTACTTCTGCGGGATCTCTGGGGTGCCCGGACGGTTGGGCAGGCCTGGTCGGACGGGGACAGAGACACAGCGTGTGGGTCACGCCCAAAACTCACTCGGCTTTGCCCGCCTCAGCTTGGGTTGGGCTTTATTTTCAATAGATGCTCCCAAAGCAGCCAATTACCTCACCCTGGCTTCTGACGAGATCAGAGGTGACGGAAACTCATTTTTACCTTCTAGGTTTCAAACAGAAGGTGATAGCCCAGATGGGAAAGGGACGGTGGGGGCTCTGGGTACAAATTCAATTCGGTTTGGAAATTCATTGAAACGCAGATGAGATCCGGCGTTTCGCGGAAAACGGACGCGAACCGCCGCTCCCGTCGCGTCACATTTTCTTGTCAGCCAAATCTGAGAGAACGTTCGTCACAGCCATGATTCACTGCCCTCTGAACCAATACCGAGATACCTTAATGAGGAATGCGTTAGCATTAGCACTATCCACACCCTGAAAGAGCTGGTGTAGATCACACAGTGGAGCAGCAGAAAGCCTGCCCCACACCTCTACCCTCTAGGCTCAACACCCCTTTCTCTCCAGACACACTGCAACCGGGCATTTAGCAGCTCTTATCCAGAGCGGCTTACATAGGCACAAAGCAACAAAGACTGGTGTCATTATGGTCTCAACAGCAGCCATTAATACAGAAATATGCATTACTGCTTAGAAGTACTACTTACTATTTAAAATGTAGTACATGCATAAACTTACAAGATAAATTTAAGCACCACACACAGTAACATGTTCGGTGTTAAATCGACTCTTCCAGTGTACATATGCCCCTTAATGGACTCATAGCTGAATTAACACTGGACATTCTACTGTGTAGTAGGCACAAGAGGGAGACAGATAATGTGAGAAATGGGTTCATGAATACGGTTTTATATGCAGCATAAGCAGGGTTATAAAGGTGAGTGAAGGTGCATTTGGGCAGGTGTGGAGCATGCCAGAGGCCTAAAGCTCCCCCCCCCCCCCCCCACTGTGGACTCACGGGCCAGAGAGATCATGCAGGAGCTGGTGACGGAGGCCAGGGGGTTGGTGGCCACGCACTCGTACAGCCCCGCGTCCTTCTTGGTGGTCTTCATGATCATGAGGAGCTGCCGTCCGTCCGGGCAGGAGATCATGTTCATCCTGGGGTCGATCTCCAGCGGCTTCTTATCTGAGAGCGCAGACAGAGAGCATTCTGGGAGTCTCAAAGCTGCTTCCCATCTGAGACTGCATTATCAGTCAGCTGGGTGCTCTCAAACCAGTGCTAGCCTTTCCTCACTGAAACACTGATGCCTTCAACTTACATTACTTTGGAGGAATAGTTTTAGAGCTGTGTCCACCTCACAATGACTCAGTAGTGAAAATGGCTAAACCTGTGCAGGTACCCACCACAGCTGTATGTCTCTATAAAAATATGGACATTCATCTTGCAACTCAGGCAACACGTTCATCAAACAGCCAATGGTAATTAAACAAATAATTTGCACAGATCCTTATATGTTTAGCATAATAAATTAGCTAAGAGAGGACATTTTCTGCTCATGTATTTTGCGTAGTACACCCAATATCTTGTTATTTTACGTAAATTTAGATTACAGGGTAACATGAAATAAGCTTCTGTGCTGAACCAAAATAAAGGTTCTTTCTGCCTAAAAAAAACATTGGCTGCTAGATTATTGTGGCAGCTTTGCAGGTTTAAGATCCCGAACATGTTGCCATGGAAACACAATAAAGCTCCACTAGCCGTCAGATTTATTTTTTGAAACTAGATGGCCCAAGTTGTCTCACTGTATTGACATAAGTTTTCTGGCTAGCCCATTAATACCACTTTGCGAAATACCCTCCAGCTAATGTTCTTAAAAACATACCTGAGAGTTTTGAAAAGAAAAAACCCTTAAAATACCCGTGTTTACTCAAGACAAGGCTTTTGATGCACAGTAACGTTAAGCAGACACAGCAGTGACATTTAGCAATATAAACAATGCTATGTTTAGTATCAGCCCGATCAGCACACATCCAATTACTGAATTATTCCTCATTATTAAATGCAAAGCAGACACCATGAAGGTGAAGTAATCCACTAACTGCATCTCTACAATGCTTCATGAATGTCATTACTTTCATATTGAATTTCATAGGTCTAATGATCAGAAATTGAATGTACATTGTGCATTGAATATAAATGACTAAATGTATTAAAGTAATCCATGTACTGTATAACTGGAAGAGAATAAATCATTTAATTTGACTAGAGGACATTAGACTATGCTATGGGGACGTATTTGCTATTTGCAAAGTTATCCAGAAGGTTGGATGTGGAGGTTATTTTAAGCTTACCGTCTGCGAACAGAACTAAGGAATGAGAAGCACTTGATGTAATGTCATGAACTCCAGGGCTGTATTATGCAAATCTGGCCCAGGAGACCAGTAGTACTGCTGGTTTCCTTTCTACTTAGTTAACTGATTGATTAATGTCACTGATTGGCCAGAAATCTCACTGCCCTGGTGTCCTAGGTCTAAATCAGTCTCTGATTGGAGGGGAAGAATGACTACCAGTAGCAGTGCTCCAGGCCTCGATGGGCAGATCCCTGCTCTGCGATCATTCAAAATCTCACAGGGCGATTGATTCATTTTAAACATGAGGAAAACAGATAAACTAGCTTGCTAGCTAGCTTCCCTCTTCTTCACCCCAATATGGAATGCCCAGCTGTATTTATCAGAACCCACTGCCAGAATGTATGCCATCAGTTCAGAATAGCGTCAGCGTGACATCAGCCACCATGTATCACTCTGCAGTCTACAGTAAAGGCAGACACATTAAAGGCAGACACTCCATCTGCAGTTTAGCAGGTGGACTTACAGGCACCCGATCGATCAGTCAGGGCTGCCGGTGCTCACTGAGATGCTGGCACCGGCCACCAGAAACCCTTTCATGTCTGGGCGATGCTAGCGCTAAAGACACTTCACCCAGCAGGGCCTGCCTGCCACAGCTAGCGCTGCTACGGTTCGGATATAATACCTGACTGTGGAGCCCATCCATGCACAAGAACAGAACCTTAACAGATACCAGACCGTGGGGCCCATCCATACACTAGAATAGAGCCTTAACAGATACCAGACTGTGGGGTCCATCCATACACTAGAACAGAGCCTTAACAGATACCAGACTGTGGGGTCCATCCATGCACAAGAACAGAACCTTAACAGATACCAGACTGTGGGGCCCATCCATACACTAGAACAGAGCCTTAACAGATACCAGACGTGGGGCCCATCCATGCACTAGAACAGAGCCTTAACAGATACCAGACCGTGGGGCCCATCCATACACTAGAACAGAGCCTTAACAGATACCAGACGTGGGGCCCATCCATGCACTAGAACAGAGCCTTAACAGATACCAGACTGTGGGGCTCATCCATACACTAGAACAGTGTCTTAGCAGATACCAGACCATAGAGCTTATTCATGCACTAGAACAGCAGCTTATCAGGATGAGCCACATTACAGGCCTAGTTCTCATCCTTTTTGTAAATGCCACGGCATGGTGTGCTGACCTTTCATCCAGGTGATGTGTGGGTGGGGGCTGCCAGCTGGGAGGCAGCTGAGAGTGACGGGGTCTCCTTCCAGAAGCACGTGGTCCCTCAGTTTGATGTGGAAAACCGGGGGGAAGTCTGAGGGGCATAAAGGAGCAGGGGAAGCTGAGGAACAGAGTCCATAACCTCAGAACAGAGCGGTCATAAAACATGCAGGCAAGGTGACCCCACAGACCCAACATGGTCTTAGTGTTTGGAAGTTTGCGTCCCTACTGTTGAAGCCAAAATGCAGTTTCCTGCATCTTGTGAATATTTATGAAGGTGTGCGACTAAGGACAGTAAGGTGCCTGTCTTTTCATGAATTATCATGAACTGTAAGATTGCACTGGAACACACAGGTGGCACGGAAGGTGTGCATTTAACATTTCTTTCCAGGTAATTCTAATGAATTTTTTTCTGGTAAATCCTGGTGTTGGTTGGGTGTTTCCAAGGTGTTGGGGTACCTGAGGCCAGACGGGAGTACTGGCGACCCCGCAGGGAGCCATTCTCCCGGGCGATGGCTGAAGGGATGTCCGGCTGGGACACTGTCTTGTCTCTCCGGCCCCTGGTGAGGCCCCATCGATCCCACCTCGACCTGCGCTCGCCGTCCGTGGCTGCTGGGGATGGAGGATGCTCTTAACTTTAGCATGCTCATATTGGCATGTTAATGTACATTAAATCACCTTGTAATGACACATTCACAAAATGCCTAAACAGTCTTGCTTCGGTCTTGAGTAACATTGTTTTATATTTGATAATGTCCTGCCTTACATGGTAGCACCAAATAATAGTAGTAATGATAGTCTCTATGGTCTGCTTCGACATTCCTCAAACTCCCAGTCCCACATTTTCTCCTCTAAGAATAATGAACCCACCATGACCCATATGTATGGAGTATAGGACACCTACTGACAGAAAGACAGACATGCAGACAGAAATAGTCATTTACATTTAAACATTTGTGAACTGGCTGAGTGAAAAGCTGAGAGAAGGAATGGCATACTTTTGGTAGAGGTCTCTGACTGGACGCTAGACATTGACTCGAGGGACTCTGTGGAGGTAGTGGTGCTTGACTGGCCCATCTTCTTCAGGTTCACACCCTCAGAGCTGGTGCGACGCAGGATTGACAGCAGAGGTGTCCTCTTGCTCTCCGGCTTGGCCTCCTTATCCTCCGCGTTCTTTTCCTCCTTCCGGTCCATCGAATGGCTGCGGATACGCATGGAGATCCCGGCCACTGTTGACTCGATCTTCTTGCGCATGGCCAGAACGGGCGATTCTGTGGTCTTCTTAGTTTCCTTGGCTTCTTCTTCCTGCCGAGGCTCTGATACCCCATCCAGCCTCACCATCTCCACCTCCTTCTTGTCCTGGGTCTTGGAGCGGCCCATGCCCCAGGACAGCCTGCGACGGGGCACGCCAGGCTCGGGCGCAGGTGGCTCCTCTATCTTCTCTGCCGACGGAGTTCTCTTCAAGCGCATGGAGAGCCTCTTCATGAAGCTGCTGTCCTTCGAAGCTTCCCGGAGGTCTTGGACGGACTTTGACTTCTCTTCCAGCCTCCTGGAAAATTCTAGAGGAGCACCGATTGGCCCTGGGCGATAAATCTCTTCGCCAGCACTGTCAGCTTCGACTGAAGGCTTCTCCTCTGCTTTGGATCTGGTCAGGAGCTTCAGGCTACGTGTCAGGGACGATTCTCTTTTTTTGAACCTAGACTGAAATACCTCCTCAGAGGTGATGTCTTTGATGTCCCGCCCAGGGGACGGTTCCCTAGGAAGGGATGGAAGGGTGGAAGTCTTAGTGGGACTGGGTTCCTTCACTAGTTGCTCGGTGGAGGCCACTCTTGAAAAGACTGCAGGGTGTTCAGTCCATGAGGGAAGTTCTGGCTGAGATAGAGTCAGGGTGGGAGTTGGGGTAGGGGCAACAGTGGGTGCAGTGGATGCAGGCGTAGCAGGCTGGAGAGATGGGACCATGATAGTCTGCATGATGCTGGCATACGCAGAGGTCCTACCATCGGGCAGAGTGACACGGGCAGGTGGGGAGGGCGATATGTGAGTGACAGAGCTGGTGGTGATGGTGATTTCCGGAGACTCCCTCAGCGGCATCTCTTCCTCATCTTTAATCCTGATGGCAGAATTCTCCTCCTCTCTTTCATCCTTTACTTTTCCTTGCTTCTCTTCTTCTTCCATGGTACTGGGAGTCATCTCAGAAAGGGACACTCTCTCAGACACACTCTCACATTCTTTAGTTGCTTCTTCTTCTCTTTCTTCCTCTAACATGCTCATTTTCTTCTCCGGAAGAACCATGGTATCACTCTGTCCAGACACACCATGTGCCTGGTCCTCCTCCAGCTTTCTCTCTCTCTCTTCTGAAGAGTCTCTTTTCATTCTGCTGCTGATCTGCAGCTCCTGCTCGTTTAGGTCGGGGGTGGGTGGTTTGGAGAGGTCTTTTGGAGTGACCGGGCGGGAGTCCAGCCTGGGCTGCTCTGTGAGAGCAGACATGGATGGGGCCTCCTGCAGCCTCCGCTCCTCTATCTGGGCCAAGGGGATCTCCAGCGGGGCCCCCGAACGCCTGTGGAGGGGGATGGGTTCGGCGTCGCCCTGGCTGAAGGAGGCGCTCTTGCGGAGCACCTTAGTCTTTGGGGTCTCGTCCCTAGGGGAGTCACTGGAGGCCGCCCGAATCAGCGGCGGGACAGCCAGCCGGGACGGGCGCACATAACGATCCAGCGAGGAGTACCGTTTCTCTTCAGACATGCCCAGAGTCTCCAGCAGGGGGCCTCGGAGGCCACTCATCTTGTTGTCAACAGACCCGCCCCTCAGCAGCCGCTGCCTCATGAGCTCCAGTTTCAGCGCGTAGTCCTCCTGACTCATCTTTCCCGCGCCGGGACTGGGGCTCCTGCGCGGCAGCTCCATGGAGACGGCTTTTTTCAGGACCTTCCTCCCGTCTTCCGCAGCTTCCTCACCGGCGCCCTCCTCTGGCTTGATGTGGAGGAGCAGGGCGCTGTCGGCCGAGCTCCCTCTCCGCAGCTCTCCCTTCCGCCGGACTCCTTCTCCTTTTTCCGACTCCATGCTCGAACCTCTGCGCAGTGGCCTCTTGGGCTGATCCGGTCTCTTGGCCGCCTCTGCGGTTTCCTCGTCCGAAGATCCCCCGCCCTCTTCCTGCGTAGCCCTCTTCCTGGCACGCCCCCTGCCCACTGTCTCACCGCCGTCCTTCTCTGACGGTTCGCACTCCATGAGCATCACGCCCTGGGCGCTTTGGCCCACTCCCTCGACAGTACCGTTGGGCCTGCCCGCCACTTCCTCATCACCCGGGATCTCAGTCAGGGACATCCTGGACCCAGAGAAGTCCATGATGTGAGGCATCGGGATGAAGGGCAGCTCATCGATATCTTCGTCAGAGTCGGAGGATGAGGACGCTGGAGGTGAGCCCTCTTTGAGGTGTCTTGGCACAGCGATGGAGATATGGTTGGAGGAATCGTCCAAAAGCTCGGGAATGGACCTCATCACCATTTTGGATTTGTAACTGATGAGTGAGCGCTGCAATATACGCAAAGGTATTTAATATAAAGAAATTTGTGAGATCATGAAATTTTGGTCCTTATGTTAAACCTGTCGGTTTAAACCTGACACCTTCCATACCTGCCACTTTCTTCGGGATAAAAACGGTTTGAGACTTTCAGTGCTGATGCTCTTCCCCTTAGTCAACATCTGTAAGCATAAAAATGTAATTTAACAATGTTCATTTGCAAATGATGAAGGTTATAAGTGATCATTCAAGACCAAATCTTAACCAACCATCTAAAGCCATTCATTGAAATATAATTTCAGAGGAGTACTGAAGTGCTGAGAATAGTCATTTACTTAGATAAGGTCTAGTACTAATACACATATAATTAGAAATACGAGTATGCAAATGGTCACTAAATTCAAGCTTAAGAAATTCCCAGTTTAATTGTTTAGTTTTACACGTCCAAGCAATAATCAAGCAATAGTAGAAATCCAATTGATCATGGCTGACAGATTTTAAAAAAGTATAATTGGGTAAAAACACAAGATCCTGCTCAGTGTTCTTCATTTCACATATCACCCATGTAAATGGCCCATTCTCCATAGAGTAATTTGGCAGAGTTACCAAAGAATCGTCTTAGCATTTCAAATTACCACAGGATTATGTAGCTTGAGACAAATTCTGTGTAATTTCATTAAAACAACAATGATGCCTTCCACACTTATTTTTAACAAAATATGCTCAAACATATTAACATTCTCTAATGTGCTGACACTAACACAATATCTGATAATATGCAGAAAATAAATATTTCCCTGTTCTATGAACGCTAATGTATTTGCATGTCTGTGGACATAATGTTACAGTAGACATTATGCTGTCATTTCTAATGACTTCATTGTTTTGGCCCACCTTAAACCACGGGTGACGGAGACATTCATTGGCATCAGGTCTCCTGAAAAATAAATAATAATTCTTGAGAGAGAAGCACAAGGCAATAAGAAGGGAAAGAAGAAATGATAATCCAGTCTTTCGCAGCAACAAACCCAGAGTACGGAGGGTGGAAGAGCTTTGAGAATGGCACCAGATACTCACAGTCTCTCCGCCACGAGCAGCTTGATGACAAATCCTTTAGCTTCTCGGCACAGGCCAGCAAACATGCTTTCCTCAAAAGCCACGTTGTAGTTTCTGATGTTGAGCACGGTGCTACGGTCGTTCTCCCCGGCGAAGGGAGAGACCCCAGTGAGGCTGAAAGATAAATTCAGACTTTTATTAGCTCTGACAGCTCACCTTTGCTGTGAATATAATAAACACAGCAGCAGGCAGCAACTACGGGGTCCAAGCTGCCAGATCAACACTCCACTGCACTTCAACCATGCCCACATAGCAAAACCCCATGAATCATCAATGTTGTAGTGTTGGATAATAGCACACACATTTCCTTGGTTTCATGGTGATCAGATCAGATTCTGCATGATTATTTGAACATGCTGCAATACGACTGGCTGTTATTCAGCCACCTCCGGACGTAACTACTTCCTTCACAGTTTAGCTAGAACATGGCTCTATACTCCAGTGCTGGAGGGACAGTTTCTTCAGACTTATGTGGGTTTCTTTCGTTTAGTAGCCAATCTAAGCCTTGGAGACTCCTTAGCCAATCAATTACTTAAATGGAGCACTTAAGTGCGGAAACACAGAAAACCAGCAGACTTTGTGGCCCTTGAGTTTGAGATTCTATAGCCCGATGCAAAGGTCCACCATAATGTTTTGTTACTTCATGAGGAAGCCATTTTAAGCATTTTGTTTCTGATAAAAATTTGGGAGAAGAGTCTCAGAAATATATTTCCTTCCCTGGCCAAAAGAGCAATGTTGTAAGACCCATCATTCTTAGGGCATTGATTTAAACATTTAAAACAGTGTACTGTACTCCACTCTCAAATGGGTCACAGCAGACGGTGGGTGGCAGGTTTAGGCTAAGATCAATAGACAAATTTGCCACTGGAGGCTTTTAATGCAATTAGTCTTTCACAGCACAGTCACTGCTGTGAAAATCTACTCTTCCAGATTCCACAGTCCGAGTAACCCACCGTGTGACTCAAAGACAAACAGACTTACCAAAGATACGTCATCACTCCGATAGGCCTGTGAACAAATAGTAAATAGTAAATTATGAGTAAATATACATTAAAAGATATAACGTATACATGATGCACTGTACCATAGCGTACATTATTATTCATATATATATAATATTTTTCATTAAAAAAATTTTTTCACTAGGAGCTGTGATGTACCAGATGTCTGATGCCTTGGAGACAGGTGTTTGGTTAACGATCTCCGGGGCAACGAATTCAGGAGTGCCGTATTTGCAGTACTGCGCCTCGTCCGGCGTGATCTCCATGGCATTCCCGAAATCGCAGATCCGGATCTGCTCCCCGCTGGGATCCGCCATGAGGATGTTCTCCGGCTGAAAGGGAAGGCAGAGACGGTCGATTGAGCGTAACGCGCAGCGGCGTAGCGATGAGGCTGAAACGACGAGGCCGTAGCGACAAGGCCCTAGCGACGAGACCGTAGCGACAAGGCCGTAGCGACAAGGCCCTAGCGACGAGGCTGTAACGACGAGGCCGTAGCGACAAGGCCCTAGCGACAAGGCCGTAGCGACAAGGTCGTAACGCTGTCGCCTGCTTCAGACCACCGGTGTGGTGCGGCGCTCACCTTGATGTCCAGATGCATGATGTTGTTCTGGTGGAGGTATCCAACCCCTTCCAGCAGCTGTCTCATAATGGACCGTATCTGCGGGAATAAATACAGTAATTTATAATTAATGTAATTAATAGTAATTAATGCCCCTACTCCACTGCCGCCCCCCAGGCACGGTCTGTAGGAAAGACCATGCACACAAGGTACGGGAGAGCACAGGAAGACCTACAGGGCTGTGCGGGTTGTGAGGGCCGGATAGCAGCGGATAATAACATTAATCCATTTATTATCGTTGATAACATTAATCCATTCATCATCGCTGATAACATTAATCCATTCATCGCTTTCTGCCATCTTAGGCTCCCCAGAAACCTACTCACCTCAGACTCTGTGATGCTAGACTTCTTCGTCAGTTTGTCCAGAAATTCTTCGTGACATCTTCAAGCAGCGGTCAAGGAGAAAAAAAGGTGCTTCCATCCGTGAGCTGGAGGGCGTTTACACGTTTACAGATTGTGTTAACGGACCGCGTGTACGGACTGCGTTTACGGACCACGTCCACACAACCAGAGAAGCCGCCGGCGTTGAGATCGAGCTAGCGGGAAGTCTAAAGAGCGTCCGCGCATGGTTTAACCGTCACCAGCCCCAGACAAGCAGACTGCGCCATACCAGAGGGAACATTCTCTTAGTGATTCTAACAGGCTGACTGGCGGGAGGACACAGTGGAGCATGCAGGAGGATGCTGACTGACACATCGGCCCTGTCACCAGGTTCTCTCCCTCACTGCAAAACAGCCTGCCTTACCCAGGGTTTTAGTCTCGTAACGAGACTTAAAATCTTACTTTCTTCTCTCAAGTACAAAATATTAGCTTGTTTTAACCCCTTAGCGCACATGCCAAATCTTGCCAATCCTTGTCCATTTAGGGGGTACTCTATTTAAAGCTTTATAACTCCAGATGTGAACACAAATGAAGCAAGACATTTGTACAATTTACAATACTAATGCAGAATAGTTTATATTCATAATTTTGGAAATAGAAATAAAGTGCCACTAATGCAATTGTCTAGACAAAAAATCAGAAATGAACTTGCACTTTTTTAGTTCATAATGAAATACTGAGAGATTGCATATACACAGCAGGTTAAACTATACATGTGCTGGATCAGTCAGTACAGTGGTCTAAAATAACTAGGGGTCCAGAAACATATCCAAAATCTCTCCAAAAATGAATAAAATGCTTTTTGTCCATTATAAAGCATATAAATGAGCCGCTTATGTTGTTTTAAGATAAAACATTGCTATCAGATAAAAAAATAATACAAAAATATTGTCACACAATGGGTTACAGTACCTAAATGTGTAATAATTAACTCTTGTATGTATTTCTACTCTGTACTCTTGTATGTTTTCTTGTATGGGGATGGGACGACATGAAAACAATTTTCAACCATCCACCACGTTTTGGCAATGTTCCAACACTCGTCATCACTGTTGCATGCATCTCAAAAACTATTACACTACTAACTAACGCTTACATTACGGTGTGAAATATCCACATTATATAAATACCACGGAACTAATTTAAAGACACTCAATTTCAAAAATAACGTATATAACCAAAATATTTTGAGCAGTAATACTTACATAGCAATGATGAAATCTTACCTGTTTTCAGTAGATAGAGACAGAGACAGTAAATCAATGATATAGTTCTATACCCAGGCATCACAAACAGATTGTCCAAGACAATACATGACTACACAGTCTCAAAAGGGACATCTCTACACATAAAACCAATGGTAAGGTTGTATATTTATTCAATATTTAGTCCCAGATATTGACTGTAGAATGACATGGTATCATTTTTTAAAACTTTGTCTCGTTTATTTCGTTATTAAGTGAGCAGCGTTTTCACTGCTGTATTGGCACATCTTAGGGCTATTGTCGGGTTTATCTTGTTGCTGTGACCGAATACGATTTTTTAGTGGTGAAATAATATTTTTATGAATGCCAAGATAGACAGTATTGTCTATTATGTCAGGGGTGGGGGTTTAGTTGTAGATGAGACTGCAGGGAGGGGGTGCGTGTTAAATGAACGACCAGAGTGACAATGGTGGCGCTGCGAAACTCCGTATTCGGCATAGTTGTCATGTATCGTCTACTAATGAAACTAAAACAACGCGTTTCTGTTTTAAACTCATACTTTGGTTACAGTAGCACCGAATTTCTGAGTTCAGTAATCTCGGCACGCCGGCGTGCCGACCATTAGGGGCTTTGCGCTAAGAGGTTTAGTGACTTTTTGCTTGTAAAGTGAAATTGTCTGACCCCCTTTAGCAAATCTTAAAATGAGTAAAACCATCTCACCGCACTGGCAATCTTTTTGTCCTATTTTAGCGGTAAAGTAGAGGAAATAAGATTAAAAGCGCGTTGTTGCTTTGCTGAGCGCTGCTGGGCGCAAGCGGAAAATGAGAAAGGATACAGCTCGGTGATGACGATAACGGCGTTCTTCTTCTCGAAGGCGTCGTGGAAGTAGAGGACGCGCTGGTGGTCCAGCCGGGAGAGCAGGTTCATCTCCCGCAGCGCGGAGGTCTTCTTCTTGGCCCGCGCGCTCATGAACTTGGCCGCGAACTCCGCTTTCCCCTCCTTCTCCGTCACGCGCTTCACGTAGGAGAAAGCGCCCCTGGGAAAACAGCAGCGTTTCACTCCAAAGGCCCCGCCCATCGTTTCACTCCAAAGGCCACGCCCATCGTTTCACTCCAAAGGCCACGCCCATCGTTTCGCTTCATATTAAATACGCACAACGCAAAGCAATATCTTTATTCAGCTGTTAACTGCAGCTGGCTTATAATCACCTGGTTTGAAAGTCAGGGGGACTGAACAGGTATTGGGAAATTAAATTTTCGAACAAAATATAAACAAATAGGTGGATGAACTTCAGAAAACACTAAATAACTCAATTTATCTATTCTTACTCAAGTCTAGCGTGATTTATTTCAACTACCTCAGACTGAACCCTGGGTTACTAGCAGCCAGGAAACGGCACTATCTGAGAGGAAACAAACTATATATATATATATATATATATATATATAACCTCCTAATTACCCAGCAATCAATTCATTTTTGTCCCCTGTAGGGGCCATGATTTTCTCTGGCCTTAATCTCAAGAGCCCTACATTCTCCTATGCTGAAACCTACACTACAAAGGACAATCAATAAAAATTCAATACTAATACTGTATTATGTATTATGTCAAAAAAAAAAAAAAAGAAATCAGCTGACATCAACAGCATTCATTTGAATAGTTTCTGCCCTGCAGAATGCATTTGCCTGGTCTTTGTGAGTAATGGTGCGCAGTATTAAGGTTATTCCTCCGCGCTGACGCTAACACCTGGCCTCACTTCTCCAGTGCAATTCAGCTGCATAAAACGCACAGCAGTCAATCCAATAGCATTTCTTTTTTGCTTTGACCTGGATGTGAATATAAGTGTTACACCTTTGTCTTCACAAACTCAGTTTGGTGAATTAGTTGTAGTTTAGATTTCTTAACTTGTCAAGCTATGTTTGTGATGAAACAACTGCTCATTTTTAATTGCTGCATTCTAGGGCTCACAGTCAAAAGAAATGAACATACAGTTGTAGAGTGATGTCATGTTTCCAAAGGCTAAACATACAAGCAGATTAATTTTAAAGCATTTAATGATTCTCACACCATAGGAAATATTTATAATCGAAAATATGATTAAATATGATTCATTATTTTAAGATTAATTTGGTAATATACACATGTATACTTCTAGAGGCACAATTTTTTGGAGTTACCTGAAGTGACTTTTGACTTTGACTTTGCTGCAATTGTAAAGCAGGCAGGTTGTCAGAAACTTCTGCAAGTATCTAAAATATCCTTCATCGCAGACAAAAACAGTTTGGGGCAGTCTAATAAATACAGTAAAACTGAAATAGTATTACTAAACTCTAGAAAGTGAACTGTACCTTTAAGGATGTTGATTGCATACCAGCTAATATGCCTTACAGCGGCAATTTTAGCAGTCATGTAATACAGGACCCACATAACAACCTATAGGGATTCAAAATAATAGGAGGAGTATCCATAAAAATAGATTTAAGATGATTAAACAACCTTTTGATGATAGGGACAGAAATAATTTAGCATTAAAGTTGTATATAGTGTGTGTCATAACACGCAGTGTACTTTTAATTTAAGCTGTGTCTTAATTTTTTTGTAATGAAACATCTTAGGTTTTCACGGTGGTTCCTGTTTAAATTAAACATCAATAAAAGGGCAAAAAGGGAATGACATTTACAGAAGGCCTTTCTGCATTAAGCTTGGCCTTTTTTGCTCACTTGTTTTGTGTTGTGATTGGAGTTGTTTTATTTTTATATTTGTAATTTTTTTTGCTCTTTCTGAACTTGCTGCAGGGCTTCATTTTCTATTTGTTGCTCAGTACGGCATCAGACACAGGCACACACACGCACACGCACACACACTCACACACGCACACAGACACTCGCACACGCGCACACGCGCACACACCACATGCACACACACACACACACACACACACACACACACACACACACAGCTGTGGGGCGGCAGTTGCAGGTACAAGCACAGAAACAGTCACAGTAACAGGCACAGACACAAGTTCAGGCATGGGCACAGACACAGGCACAGGAATAGGAACTAGCACAGGCATGGGCACAGGCACTGTCACAGGCACGTGCATGGACACAGGCATGGGCACAGGCACGATCACAGGCACATGTACGCGCACAGACACAGGCATGAGCATGAGCATAGTCACAGTAATAGGCACAGGCATGGGCACAGGCACAGTGATAGGAATGAGCACAGGCACAAGCACAGGCATGGGCACAGGCACGAGCATGGACACAGGCACATGCAAGCGCATAGACACAAGCACAGGCACGGGCATGGGCGCAGGCACGATCACAGGCCAATTCACAGCACGCAGAGCGGTGCCGCAGATAATGAGGAAAAGCGGCCCCTTGGCACTCCATGCCTCTCAATCCCAGCAAACAGCACAACACACCCTTCTCTCACACAAATTCACTTTCTCCAGCATCTGTTTCTGTAGTGAAGACCAAGGCTGCTCAGAGCAGACGTGTATATATCTCAGAGGTGTAAATTAGGAACAGGCATCTGATTAATTATATACTCAAATATTATATGGCTCTCAAGATTGAATATTAAAATAATCAGACCTCAAGTGCTTTGAAAAATTCACAATTCTGTGCCTCACTGCAAGGAGTTATGCTGATTAAATTAGGCAAGAAAATGAATAAAATAAATCAATCATCTGTTTTTTATGCAGAGTCCTTCAGCTGTCTTTCAAGAAAATACCAGAGGGGGAACAGAACTGCTTTATTGTCACCTTGTAGTAAACCGAATGTATTTGAATGTCAATGTCCAAGAACAATTCTTGTAATCAAGTATTTGCATATTAAATTTACAATATATGATCCCATGCTTCCTGAAAAGGCACTACAACACTGGGATGAAGTATGACCTTTGACCCCAGATGGATGCACCTGTCTGACTCTGGATCCTGTTTACAGAACAGGGCTTGAAGCTTAAGATGCAGGCTGACCGCCTGTCAGCTTCATTAAGTCAGACAGAAGATTCCCTCTGGACATTTCTCTCTAATTATTTCTCTCACGTGGCCTGCCTCGACGGGCCCAGGGAGAGAAAAATTCCCCCTGACATTGTCAAAACTAGTGGCCTGTGCTGATGTTAAATCTTCACGCCAAGCAGCATATCTAATGAGGGCATTCTTGTTCCCCCTGGGGGGGCAGAAGGAAATGGTGCATGATGGGAAATGGAGTCCACCATAAATCCCCTACTCAGACTTGTGGGGGTAGGGGGGGGTGGGCCCGTGGCTGGCTGGTGGCTCACCTCCCGATCTCCTTGTGTATGTCGTAGTAGTCAGTGAGCCTACGCATCTTCCTCAGCACGGTCTCCTCATCCTCCATGGCCTCCTCTGTCTCTGGTGCGGCTGCAGGGTCAGACACACTCCAGTCAGGGGGGGTGTTACAGGGCCATCTCACACAAACGAAAAGTCTAAACTCTACTCCAATACTCAATGCCTCATTCTTTTCAGAAAAGCAGAAATAAAAAATAAGGTTGGTACTCAAGATGCAAAAATACAGAATAAAACACAAAATAATGTAAAAAGTGGACTAGAATGAATACAATAAACTACAGAATGAAAGCACATAATGTACACATTTACACATGTACATTTTGTATGTAAGTGAATGATAATTGTTATATTTTGCACGGTGTGACCCCTGCAGACACCCATACTCTTCTCAGGGCATTGTGGGTTGGATTGACCTTGGCACTGTACTGTAAGTGGGGTAGCACCTGTTGCATCCCATCTCCTCCCCAGCTGTTTCTATAATAGCATTCGCCATTACGCTGGTACAATAATAATAATAATGACCCAACTGTCATTTCCACGTTGAAAATGGCCGCCCAAAAAATCACATTTAATCACGTTATTAGTCTCATGTGCTGCAGGACAGCAGTGTAAGATTTACTGCATGCTGAATTATGGGCCAGCACTGGATTTGAATTGCAAATCAAAGGCATTAAAAATTGCCTCCTTGTAAAAGACGCATTAAGCAATGCCTCCTTGTAAAAGATCCAAGGTCAAATATTAATTGTGTCTAATCTTCTGCATTGAAAGACAATGATATGAAGAAAAAATTCTTACAGTACATTTGCTGGTGAATTTTGTGGTCAGACAAAATAAGGAATATGCTGACAAATTTTCGGCACTTGCATTATGATGATGTGGTCTTGATGATGAACACCATCAAGACAGCACATACCAATCACAAATCCAACAGCTACATTGTACTTGCGCTGGGTTTTACTGTGTCAATGCCGCTGACACAGTAAGGATGCTGAGATCACATCGAACTCGGCTGATGACCGCAGCAGTTCACGGTCGGTGCAGTCGTGTCCGGGCGGATCACGTGTCCCAGCACGCCTGGCGGCCGGTTCCGCGGGGGGAGGAGTCTTACCTGTGTGTACGGTGAGCTCGGCCTTGCAGGACACCACCCCAGCCAGGTTTTTGGCCGTGCAGGTGTACACGCCAGAGTCCTCCTCTTGGATGTTGAGGATCACCAGGGAGCATTCGTTATCGTCATACACAAAGGTGAAGTGGCTGCTGTCTGACAACAGTGTGTCGTTCTGGGAGCAATCAATCAATCAATCAATCAATCAATCAGTCAATCTATCTATCCATCCATCTTACAATTATTAATCTTACTTTTCTTAAATCTATATATACATGGAGAACTGTGACCATATAAGAGTGAATAGAACACAGAATAGCAGCGAACAGAACAGAACATTCCCTGTTCCGTTTAAATGCATTTCAAGATGCAGAGGAGCAGAACTGCAACTGTATTCATATCATTGATTGGCAAAATTACATATGCTCAGAGTCTAAAAGAAAAAGCACACAGACTGCTCAAAGAAGATGTTTTAACCAAAGTACTCTTCCATATTTAAATGTGTATGATGTTGAGTGCTTACTCTATACACAGTGAGAGTGGGCTATGAGAATTACAGTATAAAGAAAGGAAGCTTGGGGAGATAAATCCAAACTGTATGAGTTTGAAGCAGCTCAAGATGGAGAACTGTACACAAATCTTTCCTGTGAAAGGTAAGTGCAAAACAAAATGAGAGATATGTCAGCAGAATTCACTTGGACCCTTCTAGAAAGAGCCAAGAACTTGACAATAACAAGTAAGAGGCCTCGGGGGAAACTGTGGGTGTAAAGAGAGTGGGAGAGATTTGGAAAGAGGCCTGGGGACTGCAGACTGCAGAGAGAAACAGCCAGTGTGTGCGCAGAAACAGCCAGTCAGTCACAGAAACAGCCTGTGTGTGCATAGAAACAGCCAGTCAGTCACAGAAACAGCCTGTGTGTGCACAGAAACAGCGAGTCAGTCACAGAAAAAGCCTGTCAATCACAGAGAAACACAGCCAGTGTGTTCACAGAGACACAGCCAGTGAGTCACAGAAACAGCTTGTGTGTGCACAGAAACAGCCAGTCAGTCACAGAAAAAGCCTGTCAATCACAGAGAGACACAGCCAGTGTGTGCACAGAAACAGCCAGTCAGTCACAGAAAAAGCCTGTCAGTCACAGAGAGACACAGCCAGTGAGTCACAGAAAAAGCCTGTCAGTCACAGAGACACAGCCTGTGAGTCACAGAAACAGCCTGTGTGTGCACAGAAACAGCCAGTTAGTCACAGAAAAAGCCTGTCAATCACAGAGAGACACAGCCAGTGTGTTCACAGAGACACAGCCAGTGAGTCACAGAAAAAGCCTGTCAGTCACAGAGAGACACAGCCTGCGTGTCACAGCAACAGCCTGTGAGTCACAGAGAGACACAGCCTTTGAGTCACAGAAACAGCCTGTGAGTCACAGAAAAAGCCTTCCAGTCACAGAGGGACACAGCTATGTGTCACAGAGAGACAGTCTGTGAGTCACAGAGAGACAGCCTGTGAGTCACAGAGAAACACAGCCTGTGAGTCACAGAGAGACACATCCTGTGAGCCACAGGGAGACACAGCCTGTCAGTCACAGAAACAGCCTGTCAGTCACAGAGAGACACAGCCTGTGAGTCACAGAAACAGCCAGTGAGTCACAGAAAGACACAGTCTGTGAGTCAAATAAACAGCCTGTCAGTCACAGAGAGGACCAGCCTGTGTGTGCACAGAGAGGACCAGTCTGTCTGTCACAGAAAAAGCCTGTCAGTCACAGAGAAACAGCCAGTGAGTCACAGAAAGACACAGCCTGTGAGTCAAATAAACAGCCTGTCAGTCACAGAGAGGATCAGCCTGTGTGTGCACAGAGAGAACCAGTCTGTCTGTCACAGAAACAGCCTGTCAGTCACAGAGAAACAGCCCGTGAGTCACAGCAAGACACAGCCTGTCAGTCAAATAAACAGCCTGTCAGATACAGAGAGACACAGCCTGTGAGTGCACAGAGAGAACCAGTCACATGATGTCAGTAACTAAGGATCTCTACCTTGTACCACATGATGTCTGGGACAGGTTTTCCCTCGACGACCACTGCGAAGCGAGGTGTCTCTCCCACCTGTACATCCATGTCCTCCATGATGGACTCAAATGTGGGGGGCACTGGGGGGGGGGGGGGGCGGTTACCACAGTAATAATATTATAAAAACACATTACCACCATGTAAGGCCACCTGGCCCACACACAACTTATGTCATACCAGGTATTAGGTACTGGACAGCAAAAGAGAGAGAGAATAGGAGGAATAAGAGAATAGTGAGGGAGAGGGGACGAGAGAGAGACAGAGAGAGAGAGAGAGAGAGAGAAACAGAGAGAAACAGAAAGAGAGACAGACAGAAACAGACAGAGAGAGAGAGAGAGAAAGACAGAGAGAGATAATGCATGTAGATAATGCTTGCTGTGTTTACCTGCCATCTCCAGAGTGAGTATGCAGGAGTCGCTGCCATGCTGGTTGGTGGCCATGCATATGATCTGCCCCACGTCAGAGCTCCTCATCCTCACCATCTTCAGCATGTGCTGGTCATCGTCAGGCATGCTCATCTCAAACATACCAGGCCTGTGCTCCAGCACCACGTCCTGCCTGGGAGGCGGGGCCAAGACCGGGCGTGACTTCCCTTCATCATCATCGATGATGTCATTACTACCATCATCTCACTAAACAATCTCATCCTGCTAAATCTCATTATTAAAACTATTTCATTATTCTACAAACTGTCCAGGTAAAGCATGGCTACATAAATGAAATGTATTATTATTATTATTATTATTATTATGTTTTTTAAGTTATCTTTGGATCATTCGAATGACTGGTGGGGGCTTTCAAAGTGATGCATCAGGAAAAATTTCAGCCTGATTGGTCAAATGGTTTAAGAGTTATAGGCATTTAAATTAAAAAAATAGCTTAAAGCGCCACCTATTGACAGAGTGGCAACAAAATTGGCATCCTTCCTCAGAATCATATGCGGTACTTATGAAGCAGATTTCACAAGGATCAGACATGAGTTATAGCTGTTTACATAAAACAAGGCCACGCCAATGACGATTGATGTGTGGCGACCATATTGTTTTGAAAAGTCAACATCTTAAAAAAATTGTTGAGGTTCATCAACAGATTCTTTCTGGTCTAATTTGGTGATGATAGGCCAAACAATTCCAGACAGAAAATGAAAAATGGTGGAAAATCTTGGCACACGCAAATTAGATTAGAAACATACACTTTGTTCAGCAAAAAATAATTCTGATTGTACACCACACGGTTCAGGAATTATGGGCCAAAATGTGCATTGCTGCATTACAGTGCCACTAATTTCCAAGCTCTATAATTTACGGTTTTTGAAAAAAAAAAAAACTGAACAAAAACAACAACAATAGGGTTCCTGCAGCTTCGCTGCTTGGACCCCTAATAAACAGAACGGGCTGAGCAGCGTAATTACAACAGTAGTGGCTCTTATAATAATATTATAATATTATTATCGTTTCACATGTTGACATTCTACTAGACCTGTTAATGTCAAATGACTCATAGTCTGAGAGACAGCAATCATTTATTCTGTTTTATTACGCACACCAGGACAACCCACAGCTACTTCAGCCTCATGTAGCAAGGTGGCTTGAGTTCATTTCAGTTCTGTAATCTACAGCTTTCTGTGATCGAGTGCATGTTGAGTAGCACCAAATTTCAGCATACCCTTAAACCCTGCAGGGAAACAGGTTGCTACTGATTAGCATTTAGTGGGAAGTACTACTATTCTATTTCATTTTATTATTTGTAATAGTGCTTCTTTAGGAAGCAATTACATTTATGAATCTTGATCATCTATTGAACACTGCTTAATTACTATACACATCGCTGTTGTTTATGCTGTAGTCAATAACTAAATTACTCCTTCTTTGGTATTTGTTTCTAGCTTACTGTTTTTTACATTGTTTTTTTAAGTGGCAAGCCACTAAAACGGAATGTAATAAACAGAGAGGTTCGTTAAAAAGGTGCCTGTAAGTGCGGATGGTCGTGACACTTAAGGGCAGAAGCACTGCTGTTTTTCATCCTTCCCCGATCAGGGAGTGATGCATTCTGGGAACAGCAGACAAGAGGAGCCTCAGACCCATCAGAGACATTAATCACTGAATCCCTCTGTCTATTTCCTAAACTTAATCCAGGAGGCTGGAGCCTGTTGAGCCTCTTCCTGTGAGAGGCAGGAATACCCCCTGAACAGGTCACCAATCCAGTGCAGGGCACACACACATTCACTCACACACTCATATGCACACACACACCATTCACTTACACACTCATAGGCACACACACAATTCACTCACACACTCATACGCACACACACAATTCACTCACACGCTCATACGCACACACACATTCACTCACACACTCATACGCACACACACACCATTCACTCACACACTCATACGCACACACACCATTCACTCAGACACACACACACACACACACACACACACACACCATTCACTCACACACTCATAGGCACGCACACAATTCACTCACACACTCATAGGCACACACACATTCACTCACACACTCATACGCACACACACCATTCACTCACACACACACACACACACACACAACATTCACTCACACCTAGAGGCAATTTAGACTCTCCAGTTAGCTTAACCTGCATGTCTCTGGACACGCTCCGCACAGAGAGGTCCTTGTTTGGTAATCGAACTCATTACCTTCTCGCTGTGAGGCGACAGCGCACCACCGTGCCACGCGCTTAATGAATCCATTTAATATCAATTAACGACAAGCTAACTGCTAATCAGTTCATCATTTCATTAGGACGGGTGACTCACTTCTTCCACGTGACTGCAGCCTGGACGTGGTTGAGAGTCACGGTGATGCTGACAGATTGGTTCTCCACTACGTAAACCACGTCCGGTTTATCGATGATGACCGGGGCCTCTCGAAGGTATGGGCCTGTGGGGGAACAGAACCAGAACCGGCAATGCGGTTACAGATCGGTCTGTTATGATTCACATCAGACACGCTATCCCCCTCTCTATGCAACAAGATACATTCAGCACATTTTACGTGCATTTTCAATGTACAAAAGCCATACATTAGGAATACATGAGAAAATACATTTACTTACATTCACACAAAATCAAATGTATGAAAAATACTGAAGAATTGGTACTTCAGTGATACAAAAAAGGGTCTGGAAAGCATGGTAAGTGCAAAATTTATATACAATGTTCTATTATGTATTGTGTTTCAGGGTTATTATATTCTGTGATCTCTTTCAATAATATACCAATAAATCTATGCAATAGATGGTTTTACTAAAAGAAATACATAAGATAATATACTGGAAATCCATTAACTTGTAGAATAATGTTTTTTTTATAATAAGCCCTGTTTCTTACCCCGGTCCAGAAGCTGCACGGGTTCGGTGGGGGGAGAGGGCTTGCTGAAGGTCTTATTGACGGTCGACAGGACTCTGAAAGAGTAGCGGACTCCTTTGGAGAGGGAGGCAACGGTGTAGGAGGTCTGCCTCAGTCCAGAGGCTATGATCGTCCACTGCACAGACCCCAGCGCTTGCTGTTGGATGGCATACATCAAAGAGCTGGCGTCTGCAATCACAAAAGCAAGCCTGTCAATATTTAGGCTGTTTGCAAATATGGCCACGGTGAATCGCCTTGCCAGCACGGAGGGCTAAACTTGCCAATAATCCAATGAATGAGCAAACACACATTGAATAAAACACATGTCCAAATAAATAAATAGAAGCAACCCAAAAAAAATACATCAGGGTTAAAATTGAAAATTATACTTTTTCTGCTCCACAAGCCTCCTGCCGTGTCCGGCTGCTCTCTTTTTGCCCGTCTGATGTGTGGATTTTAAAGCCTCTCTCATGAAGCCCCTCATGCTAACATTGGGCTTGATCCTGCACCTGTAGCCCCTCATGCTAACATTGGGCTTGATCCAGCACCTGTAGTCCCTCATGCTAACATTGGGCTTGATCCAGCACCTGTAGCCCATCATGCTAACATTGGGCTTGGTCCTGCACCTGTAGCCCCTCATGCTAACATTGGGCTTGATTCTGCACCTGTAGCCCCTCATGCTAACATTATGCTTGATCCAGCACCTGTAGCCACTCATGCTATCATTGGGCTTGACCCTGTACCTGTAGCCCCTCATGCTAACATTGGGCTTGATCCTGTATCTGTAGCCCCTCATGCTAACATTGGGCTTGATCCTGTGCCTGTACGAAAGGATACATACAGACTGCAGCTAAAGGTGGCCCAGTACCTCATATAACTGTTTGGGTGTTTTTTTAACAGTGTAAACAGCTGAATCTACACTGAGCTGCATCTTATCATTCGTTTTGATTTGTGCCACATCTTTACGTGGAGGTAAATCCATAGACATGTGACTTGCATGCCACTCCTGTGTGGATGCTCAAACTTGGGCATAGTGTGCCCGTGTATGCCAGCTGAGCCCGGGCATCACCCGCCAAACCAGAGGCAGACTAGCGAAGTGATTATATCACTCTCCGTGTGACAGGATAATGTCTTCATAATTTGGCACTGGCGGGACAGCTGGGTCACTTTCAGAAATGAATTTGAACAGTCAGTTTAAAAACTTGGATCTGAGCAACAAATCAGCGGTCTGCAGTATGAGCGCAGCCGAATGTGAACCAAGGAGTTACTTATCGAGAGAGTGAGACGGACAAACAGAAATAAAACACGTCAAACCGCTGCCTAAGGAGGCCTTGAGCAAAATAAAATATTTGCAACCTGAAACTACAGCACTTGGAGCATTCATGAATCATTCTGCCTCATTCACAAATCATTCTGCCTTCTTCATTCTGATGAATCTTGAACACAGAGAGTACTGCTGGAGTAATCAGTCTGGAACACAGATAGCACTACTGCGATAATCATTACATTACATTACATTACAGGCATTTAGCAGACGCTCTTATCCAGAGCGACTTACACAACTTTTACATAGCATTTTACATTGTATCCATTTTATACAGCTGGATATATACTGAAGCAATTTCGGTTAAGTACCTTGCTCAAAGGTACAACGGCAGTGCCCTACCCGGGAATCGAACCTGCGACCTTTCAGTTACAAGCCCAGTTCCTTACCCACTGTGCCCCACTCAGTCTGGAACACAGACGGTACTGTTGGAGTAATGAGTTTAGAACACAGTCAGTAATGTTAGAGTTCCTTACCCACTGTGCCACACTCAGTCTGGAACACAGACGGTACTGTTGGAGTAATGAGTTTTGAACACAGTCAGTACTGTTGGAGTAATGAGTCTGGAACACAGTCAGTAATGTTAGAGTAATGAGTCTGGAACACAGTCAGTACTGTTGGAGTAATGAGTCTAGAACACAGTCAGTACTGTTAGAGTAATGAGTCTGGAACACAGACAGTACTGTTAGAGTGATGAGTCTGGAACACAGACAGTACTGTTAGAGTAATGAGTCTGGAACACAGTCAGTACTGTTGGAGTAATGAGTATGGAACACAGACAGTACTGTTAGAGTAATGAGTCTGGAACATAGGCAGTACTGCTGCAGTAATGAGTCTGGAACACAGACAGTACTGCTGGAGTAATGAGTCTGGAACACAGACAGTACTGCTGGAGTAATGAGTCTGGAACACAGACATTACTGCTGGAGTAATGAGTCTGGAACACAGTCGGTACCTAAAGAGGGATCCAGCCTCTTGGGTTTCCTCCAGCTGAGGGTGACAGTCTTCCCTGTGACCCCCTCTATGACCGGAGCCCCGTCCGGAGGGTCAGGGAGAACATCTACAGAGAGGAGACAGAACACTGTATACTCAGCAATCAATAACACACACGTGCATGCGTGTGTACATTCATTCCTATGCATGCATGCATAGGAATGAATGTACACACACACACATGCATGCACACACGTGTTCCCACATACGCGCATGAATGCACAAATATGGGTACGCACAAACACAGACATAAATTTACACAAACCCACGAACACACACGCACACAATCATGGCTCTGACTCTAAATCCATACTTCGGACCAGCAGAACAACCGTACGGCTAAAAACATACAAAAGGGTAGTGAACACATTGAGCTCCCAGGTGCAGCAGCTTACCTGCGACATACAGGTGGGCGTAGCAGGCGGCCTTCCCCACCTTGTTGGAGATGACGCTTTTGTAGACGCCTCCATGGGCATGGCATACAGAGCGGATGACCAGACTGTGGATGTCCCTGTCTGTATGAGGAGGAGAGAGGGGTACAGGGACAGGGTGGGGGGCAGAGGGACAGGGCAGGGGGTACAGGGACAGGGTTGGGGGCAGAGGGACAGGGCAGGGGGTACAGGGACAGGGTGGGGGGCAGAGGGACAGGGGAGGGGGTACAGGGATAGGGTGGGGGGCAGAGGGACAGGGCAGGGGGTACAGGGATAGGGTGGGGGGCAGAGGGACAGGGCAGGGGGTACAGGGACAGGGTGGGGGGCACAGGGACAGGGCAGGGGGTACAGGCACAGGGAAGGCGGTACAGGGACAGGGTGGGGGGCACAGGGACAGGGCAGGGGGTACAGGCACAGGGTGGGGGGTACAGGGAAGGGGGTACAGGGACAGGGTGGGGGGCACAGGGATAGGCAGGGAGTACAGGCACAGGGTGGGGGGCACAGGGACAGGGCACAGGGGATAGAGTGGAGTAAAGCAGAGAACGTCATTCCTGAAACATCCACAACCCAACTGCCTGTCCAGCAGCCCCACAGTAACTTCCCATCGAGTAAAACCCAGCTGTACACACAGCGTAAATCCAGTACATACACACAGGACACACAGTGTAAATACATACAGCTCACTCAGTGCAAACCCAGCTCACTCAGTATAAACCCAGCTCACTCAGTATAAACCCAGCTCACTCAGTACAAAGCCAGCTCACTCAGTATAAACCCAGCTCACTCAGTACAAACCCAGCTCACTCAGTATAAACCCAGCTCACTCAGTATAAACCCAGCTCACTCAGTACAAACCCAGCTCACTCAGTATAAACCCAGCTCACTCAGTACAAACCCAGCTCACTCAGTATAAACCCAGCTCACTCAGTATAAACCCAGCTCACTCAGTGTAAACCCTCTAAACCGTACTGCAGCAGAGGTTGAACGGCTGTGGAGATCAGCAGGCCTCAAACCCTCCAGGCCCCGAAAGGAACTCGGGCGGAGGAGCAGAGACACGACACTCGCGCTCTTACACTGCGCCATCTTCCTCTCGTCCGTGGTGTCGATCTTCTTGCCGTTGTGGAACCAGGTGATGGTGGGGTAGGGCAGGCCGGCCACCTTGCACTTGAGCACCGCCTCCTTCCCCTCCACCACGTCCAGGTCGTACAGCGGCTTGACGAAGTCGGGCATGGTGAAGCGCTCCACCTCGCTGTCCGGCACCTCCGGCTCCTCGGGGATGGAGGGCATCTTCTCCAGCTTCGCCCTGGGGAGCAGGTTAATCCGGTGAGGAAGGCCCTGTCCCACAGCCACCATGACAGCCATACTGTAGGCTGCCATTTTCACACCAATACTATTGTACAATACAATACAATGAAATACAATACAATGCACTCAAATATGTTTCTGCTTTTGCAACACTTTACAAAATATGGGCAAATTTTCAATCATTGCTAATTTCAGAGACAGCAAAAATACTGCTGTGAAATACAATATGTCATTATATTTTCCAGAATGACACGTGTACAAAATATTGCAGTACATTCTGTTCTGTCACTGCTCATTAGGGTGAATGCTTTTTTGGGGGCAAAAAAGACAATAATTTCCAAAAACACAGTGCCTCATGACCCAGTTATAAATGAAACACTGAAATGTGCAAGGACATTTTGAGAAAAAAAATAATGGAGGAGAACAGAATGGATAATTTGAAATGGATCATTTGAAAGCGAGCGTTTGAAAGCGAGCGTTTGAAAGCGAGCAGATTAGCCCGTCTGGCCCTACATTTGGGAGGAGATGGCGGGTCGGGGCTCCTGCACGTAGAGTTCAGCGGCACACTCCGCCTCGCCGTGAGCGTTGCGTGCCGTGACCGTGTAGAAGCCCTCGTTCTCATTGGTCACGTGCACGATGAGCAGGGAGTGGCGACCACCCTCCTTCAGTATCCGAACGTTCTCGCCGTCTGCGAGAGTGTGCTCTGGAAGGGACAAAGGACAAACATGCCATCAGGAGAAAGCCTGCGCTCAAACACAGGTACGCTCAAATACACCTGCGCTCAAACACAGGTACACTCAAACACACCTGCGCTCAAACACAGGTACACTCAAATACACCTGCACTCAAACACAGGTACACTCAAATACACCTGCGCTCAAACACAGGTACACTCAAACACACCTGCGCTCAAACACAGGTACACTCAAATACACCTGCGCTCAAACAGAGGTACACTCAAACACACCTGCGCTCAAACACAGGTACACTCAAACACACCTGTGCTCAAACACACGCACACTCAAATACACCTGCACTCAAACACAGGTACACTCAAACACACCTGCACTCAAACACAGGTACACTCAAACACACCTGCACTCAAACACAGGTACACTCAAACACACCTGCGCTCAAACACAGGTACGTTCAAATACACCTGCACTCAAACACAGGTACACTCAAACACACCTGCACTCAAACACAGGTACACTCAAACACAACTGCGCTCAAACGTACGTTCAAATACACCTGCACTCAAACACAGGTATGCTCAAATACATCTGCACTCAAACACACGCACACTCAAACACACCTGCACTCAAACACAGGTACACTCAAACACACCTGCGCTCAAACACAGGTATGCTCAAACACACCTGCTCTCAAAAATGCCTGGGCTTAAACGCAACTACACTCAAACACACCTGTGCTCAAATCCACCAGCGCTCAGACACACACAAGCTCAAACACACACTCTCACATGTGTCACGCAACAAGCAGAACCACGGCATTCTGGGACGTCTGCAGGCTAAAAATTGTCATATTAACAAGTCACAATCTTTTCTTCGGTGCAGGGCTGTAAAAAATCTTTAGTTTCCTCAATAGAAAGTCAAACATGAGTTACAGCAGTACAAATAGGATCCTATCGAGAGAACTGCATCCTATTGTATCACAACAGAAATTTGATCAATTTAAACGGTTCTGGAAAGCAACTCTTACCAAAATGGCTCCAGCTGACCCTGGGAGGGGGCGTCCCACTGACCTTGCAGTCGAAACGGGCCGTGCGCCCCTCGATCACTTCTAGGACGTCCAGCTTACGGGTAAAGAGAGGTGGGATAGAGGGAATGACCTTGAGGTTGGCGCTGGAGGTCAGCTCCTCTGAAACACAGCGAGACAAAATTTAAAATCTCCCAGCTACAGCGCAGCTATTTATACACAGTCTGAGTTAAACGCAATGCGTTTCCTTGAATAGAACAATAGATACCCTCCAGAGACCTGGGAGACAAAAAAAACTAAAGTATTACATTTTTTTGCCAAAAATGAGTCAGGTCTTTGGAGGATAAAATGGACAGTAGGAAGTTTTCCTTCACCACTCTGGCTCGCATTGCAAAATAATAAAAACAGATGCGGACGAACATGCCAAGATTTGGCTGTTAAGTTTGTTTAAACAAGGAAAGTCATTTGGTGTAGCCAAAATTGTCATTCAGTGTCACTGGGACTTCAAGAGTTACACACAGACTCCCATAGATTCTTCGAAAAAGACCTCCTCACTGTTCCAGTCCCACATTTTGTGGTTTTTATTGTGGGACAAGGCATTAGTGACCCAGGCTCCAGGTTTATTGGTTTAATCCTCCACAAATGCCAGATTTTATCAGCCTCTCACTCCCATTTTTTATACTTGCTTTTAACTTTATGGGACTAATTTGCCTGTATTATTCTTTTATTCGATGTTTATATGCCTACATATGTCTTTATTGTGTTCTACTCCTTTAGTTTATTTATGCTATCGTTGTGCTAATGGCTTTATGTGCCGCGTAAGAAAAGATCCACAGGAAATAAGCAGGTCATGCGACGATGTTGTAGAGCTTTTTTCCACTCTGTATTCTGATGGAAAGAGACACACACGGCTCATGACTTCACTGTGCTCATCCATATAATGAGCAGTAATAGATAGCAATATGCGCCTACATAGGTGGGTGCACAACACGCAATATTTAAAAAAAAATACATGCCATAATGGTTAGCCATAATATTGGTAATATAATATTAATATTATATTTAATATATATTAACATAATATTCATAATATAATATTTGGTGGAATCCTGCTGTTGCTGTAGATGGTCTGCTCGCGTGCTTCCACTTTGCGCACGAGCAGATCCGTTTCCTCTGCAGAGAAGCGTTCTTTCCTACTACTTGGCAAATCCGCCATTATAATAGCAATCCGCCAAGGTGCAAGCGCACCTGGCTTTTAAAGGGAATGGGAGATGACACTTTGATTGGTTTATTTCATGTTATGCCCAAAACACGCCTACGATTAATTAAGAGACTAAGTACAATCCCTTTGAACCATGCGCCTTACTTTGCGCTCAGATTATCCGCAGTTAAACTAGCAAAAGTGGATTCGGACACGCCCTAAATGCACTTGCGCCATGCGTTTTAAACAGTGCGCTTAGATCGTTAAAATAGAGCCCTATGACCCCTGATTCCACTGTTAAATTCACCATGGTGCTTCAGCTGGGCAAACACCCTCACCTGGCTTCCAGACCCCTGTGTCACAAAGGTCTCCAGTAAATCCTTAACCGTGTATTTGTTTGTGTTCCTTTGAATACTTACCACTGATTGCTTTAATTAGAGTGACTACAGTGACAAGTGGCTGAAATGCAGGGTAAATGCTTCCTAGGCCACAGGCTCAGATAAAACAACATTTCATCCCTTCTCAAATCCTGCCTTCCACTACTGAAAGGGACAGGTGTTGGGGTGGGGAGGGGCAGGTTGGAGCAGGTCTGGTCGAGGTGGGGCAAGGCAGGTGTCAGGGCGGGGCTGGGCAGGGCAGGTGTTGGGGCAGGGAGGGGCAGGTGTCAGGGTGGGGCAAGGCAGGCCAGGGTGGGGAGGGGAGGGGCAGGTTGGAGCAGGTCAGGTTGGAGCAGGGTGAGGCAGGTGTCGGGGTGGGGCAGGGCAGGTGTTGGGGCAGGGAGGGGCAGGTTGGAGCAGGCCAGGTCGGGGTTGGGGCAGGGCTGGTGTCGGAGTGGGGCAGGGCAGGTGTTGGGGCAGGGAGGGGCAGGTTGGAGCAGGCCAGGTCGGGGTTGGGGCAGGGCTGGTGTCGGAGTGGGGCAGGGCAGGTGTCAGGGTGAAGCGAGGCAGGTCAGGGTGGGGTGGAGCAGGTTGTAGCAGGGCAGGTGTTGACATGGGGCAGGCCAGGTGTCAGGGTGAGGCAGGGCAGATGTTGGGGCAGGGCAGGGCAGGTGTCAGGGCGGGGCAGGGTAGACTAGGGCAGGGCAGGGCAGTGGTGAGGGCGGGGCAGGTTGGGGCTCACCTTTCGCCGTGCTCAGCTTGCAGGTGTACGTCCCGCTGTCGTCCTCGTGCACTGAGTTGAGGAGCAGCCTGCACCTCCTCCCGTCAAAGTGCATCTTGCAGTTGAGCAGGGCGGGCTGGATCAGCTTTCCGTCCGAGAGCCAGTCCACGTCCACGTCCTGGGGGCCGCTCATGTGGCACTCGAACAGAGCCGTCTCCCCCGCGCTCACCGTCATGTCCCGCACGTGCTGCGTGATCACCACCACCGGCTCCCGGGGGGCAGCTGCCAATCAAAGTAACTCACATCTATTAGTCTAGAGCCCTGTTACTCAAATCACATCTGTTAGTCTAGTGCCCTGTTACTCAAATCACATCTATCAGTCTAGAATCCTGTTACTCGAACCACATCTATTAATCTGGAGTTCTGTTACTCAAATCACATCTATTAGTCTAGAACCCTGTTACTCAAATCACATCTATTAGTCTAGAATCCTGTTACTCAAATCACATCTATTATTCCAGAGCCCTGTCACTCAAATCACATCTATCAGTCTAGAGCCCTGTTACTCAACTCACATCTATTAGTCTAGAGCCCTGTTACTCAACTCACATCTATCAGTCTAGAGCCCTGTTACTCAACTCACATCTATTAGTCTAGAGCCCTGTTACTCAACTCACATCTATTAGTCTAGTGTCTTGTCACTCAACTCACATCTATTAGTCCAGAGCCCTGTTACTCAACTCACATCTATTAGTCTAGAGCCCTGTTACTCACTCACATCTATTAGTCTAGTGTCTTGTCACTCAAATCACATCTATTAGTCTAGAGCACTATCACTCAAATCACATCTATTAGTCTAGAGTTCTGTTACTTATATCACATCTATTAGTCTAGAGCACTATTACTCAAATCACATCTATTAGCCTGAAGTTCCTTTACTAAAATCACATCTATTAGTCTAGACAATTGCACACATCACTTGCAACACAGGCGGAAGACCCACCTCTTCAGACTGCAGCTCATACCTCTCAAACCCCACTCTGTAGCACCCTGGCCTTCAGTACTAATTCAGCTTATTGAATTTCTATGGATTTAGGTCATATTTTTAGAGCTTTCTGTATCTCTTCTGAGGGCTTATGAATGTAATTAGCATAGATTCTGAGTTTCTATTTTGGTTCTCTGCTAGCACGGCGCTCTGGTGATGCTGCATCTTTACGTGTTGGTCTGGGATTGCAGTCAGCCAGGTTTGGCACTGTTTCACACATTTAGCTGAATGCATAATCAGGTGAAAGCACTTATGTTTCTCCCGCTCTGAAATCGCTCTGGACGAGCATTCATCTGCCAAACGAATGTAATAAGAGATGTAATTCATTTTGTCAGAATAAAGCTTCACAGAGAATTCAGGACTAAAACCGCACCGCTAAAGCAAGCCTTTGACGACATTGGCAACGAAACCCTTCCCAGGAGGAGGAATCAGCAGAAAAAAAGCAGGTTCAAGGGAGAGCTCACGCATTGCCTAGCACAAGGGCAGGAAGGCAAACTGACCAACGAGGTCAAACAGACAGTTCTTACGGCGGCGGTTAGCGGTAGCTGAATGGTGAGGGACGGAGAACGTTCCTCATTTACAGTCTTTCTGCTCTTCTCATGAAACCAGGCGCAGCGGAAACACACTAATCTGTAAATACCCCGAGCTCCACAGCCAAATGGCCACCGTACTCACATATTTCAATTCCCTGAATCAGAAAATAAACTGTCATAATCTCGTATAATCCTTGTGTACTCCAACGGAGACCTTGAGGAATGAATTAATTATGTGAGGGACATGTTTAACAAGATATTGTGCCTCATTAAATGGTCCTATGATCAAATATGATCATAACGTGAATGTGCACACTTGAAGCCATCGGATTTATCAGTATATGGACCATCCCAAAAGTATGGTGCTGTAAAAACAGACAGAGCCGTCTGTGATTCTCAGGCTGCCACTCAAAACGCCTCCATTATTCCCAAAATATCTGTGATGTGTCCCACATTCAGAATACACTTTTATCATGTTATCATTTACCTGTGTTTGAATATGAAATTGTGGGCATTTTCATAGAAGTGAAACTTGTGTAGTCCCAGCACAGCTCAGCCCAGTAAAGCGTGGTACAGCCCAGCACAGCCCGGTACAGCTCAGCACAGCCTTGCACAGCCCAGCACAGCTTAGACTGGTACAATCCAGTAGAGCACAGCCCGGTACAGCCCAGCACAGCCTTGCACAGCCCAACACAGCTTAGCCCGGTACAGTCCAGTAGAGCACACCCTGGTACAGCCCAGCACAGTGCAACTCAGTACAGCCCAGCACAGCTTGGTACAGCCTGGCACAGCCCAGCACAGCACAGCTCAGCTCGGTACAATCTAGTACAGCTTGGTACAGTCCAGCACAGCCCAGCACAGCATAGCACAACACAGCCCAGCACAGCATGGTACAGCCCAGCAAAGCATGGTACAGTCCAGCAAAGCCCAGCACAGCATAGCACAACACAGCCCAGCACAGCTCGGTACAGTCCGGCACAGCCTTGCACAGTAAACTCAACAGGCGCATTCTCTCTCTCTCTGACATGTACTGATTCTCTCATCTGCAGTAACTCACTAATCAAACCGGAGACACGTCAATCACCCCCTTATCTCTGGTCTAGTGTAATATAAAACGCCAGGAGCGTCTGAGCGCTCATAAATATCCGTCTCTCACTCCCTCTCAGGTTCACACACAGAAAAGAATCAAGCAAAAGGCTACAATCAGAGATTCTTTTTCCCAGTTACTGTCAAAGTACCGACTGACTGAACAAGGGCACCACTCGACAGCGACAGCAGATCAACACGCACGGCAGACTACGCTACAAGGGTAAGGATGACTCACAGCCTCCTGTCTGACTGTCTGTCAAGCGGAAATCCAGGGGGGCATAAAACATATAATAGCATTTGACCTTAAGGCGAAAATGCACCCGAAATGTAAAAATGAAAATAGTCTGTGTATATTCCCCCAGTGAACTCATTATATGTAATACCCCGCTTATGTGAGCATAAAAATTGAAAAGAAATTATTGAAACTACAGCTAGTATATAAATGCAGCCCTCTGATAATCAGAGAAAGGCAGAGAGAGAGAGAGGGGAGAAAGAAAGAGGGGGAGATCAAGAGAGAGAGGGAGCAAGAAAGAGAGAGAGAGAGAGAGAGGGAGAGAAAGAGGGGGAGAGAGAGAGAAAGATAGAGCAGTCATGGGCTCTGTGGGCGGGACTATCACTTTCAGGGATGCTAGGCTCGTTGGCGTTGTCGCCCACTAATCAGAGCTGTGAAGGCTGACGGAAGATGAAATTCGGTGGCGTTCTTTAATGATATCGGAGTTTATAATATTTTAATCCTTATCATCATGAAACCTGTTCTACCATTCGGAGGTTGCACTGGCTTGTTTGTACAGAAATGTCATTTTTGCCATATCAGACAAGGACAGTTCAACTGTGGAATCAAAAAACAGTTATGATATGAGCATTAAATGAGCATATCTTGCTCAAAATTAGAGGTAGAAAGATATCATTATTAAGATTATATTATAAAGAAGGGAGATTATCCTCGTCCATCCATTCATTATCTATACCTGCTTATCCTGGGCAGGGTCACCTGGTCACGGGGGGTGCTGGGGCCTATCCCAGCATGCATTGGGCGAGAGGCAGGTATACACCCTGAACAGGTCGCCAATCTACTACCAGACATGCATACACACCATTCACTCATATACTCACACTTATGGGCAATTAGGGTCTCCAACTAGAGTATCCAATCCAATCCAATTAGCCTACCTGCATGTCTTTGGACTGTGGAAGGAAACCGGAGTACCCAGAGGAAACCCACACAGACATGGGGAGAACATGCAAACTAAAACTGAAATACTTCTTCTATTATGTATCAATTCAAATGACCATCCTGTAGTTATCAAAGGTTTAGCTTGGTTTACAGTAGCTTGGTTATAGCCAGAGTTTAGTAGTGTAAGTCCAAGGAATTTATACAATACTTTCCTTCTTATAGAGGTGTTTCCAAGAAAGTATTGCTTAAATTCCTAGGAAGTACGTAAGTAAACTCAAGCAATAACCAACCTAAACTGTTGACAACTACAAGGCAGTCACTTAAATGGATCAGTAATAGAGGAGGTGTTTATAAGTATATCAGTTTTAGTTTCTTAAAACTAGAAGTTTTTCCCAGTGGTAATTACCAAATTATGTGCTATTTTTACGAGGTATTTACCTGGTGAATACATAGTACTTCCTGCACAGATCACAGAGAATGTATTAAATTGGTCTTGAGCACAGAAAGTTTGGGGTCCCCTGGTACATAGACAGGGGTACAGTGAATGCGCTCTTACCTTTGACCTCTAGCTTGCATTCACATTGCTTTGATCCGTACTCATTGATGATCTTGCAGGTATACACTCCCATATCAGATCTATGTGCCGATGTGATCTTCATCTCGAAGGTTCCATCCTCAGCTTCTCGCACGATGTGTCGGCCAGCAGTTTTTATTGTCACACGGTCCCTTAGCCTGGTAGCACAGAGAGTGTACATTAGTGCCAGTCCCTTAGCCTGGTAGCACAGAGAGTGTATATTAGTGCCAGTCCCTTAGCCTGGTAGCACAGAGAGTGTCGGTCCCTTAGCCTGGTACCACAGAGAGTGTACATTAGTGTCGGTCCCTTAGCTCTTAGTAAATAAGGACTAGCAGAAGTCCACACAACTCCTAGAGCACATCATTTGTATATAATCCCTCTTTTTCTATCTCTCTATATTCCACTCTTCAGACAATTTAGAAACCCACCCTGAGACCTGCAATTCTTACTGATCCATTCAGACGAGTCGTTCCAGTTCTACCTTGTCAACTGCCTTTTGAAAATCTAAATATACAGTATTATACACCTGGTTTGAATCAAAGCATTATGTAGCTTCCTCAGTTGCCTATATACAGATCAGAATTTTGCATGAAATGTGAATCTTACAGTCCTGCATTATCCTGGATCAGCAAGAGATATTATTTGGATTTTTTTTTAAATTCTCCCTTGCATTAAGTTATCAAGTATTTCCTCACTTTTTAGTGATTTCATGAAGTCTCTTTTTTCTATAAAAAATTTAATTTCTATTTTTTGTTATTAATCCCAGGTCTCCATACTCTGTAGATCATTCAGTTTATCTGCAGTATATTAAAGCACAGGAGTAACCTGTAATCCTGGTGCAGCTTTCAACAAAGTAACTGACTGCATTCCTGCAATATCTTAATCAAAGCCTAAAGTTTCATTCCAATTTTTATGAAATTCTATTGCGATATAGACAATAGCATTGAGCGGTTGTTTTCGTAAGTAGGACAGAGAACAGAACGCGCAGTGAGAAAGTAGTTATGTTATATAGTAGTTATATAGGACGGAGTGTAGCACAGTGGGTAAGGAACTGGGCTTGTAACCGAAAGGTCGCAGGTTCGATTCCTGGGTAGGACACTGCCGTTGTACCCTTGAGCAAGGTACTTAACCTGAATTGCTTCAGTATATATCCAGCTGTATAAATGGATACAATGTAAAATGCTATGTAAAAAAAAGTTGTGTAAGTCGCTCTGGATAAGAGCGTCTGCTAAATGCCTGTAATGTAATGTAATGTTGGAGGGGACTCTCACCAGTAAATCATGGGCTTGGGCTGACCCTGCATTCTCACACACATGGTGACTGCTTGGCCCTCAGTCACCACCTGGTCACTAAGAGTCATCTGTGGGAAAGGGGAGAGCACCGAATGGGGTGGTTTTAGGGTAACAGTGCACTGTACGTCATAATCTTCCGCTTTAAAGCATATTCTGCACATCACTCCTAACTGTATATAACTAGTACAAACTTCTTTATAATGCAGTAATCACAACTAACATAACTGATACTATACAAATGATGCTACCCAGAATGATACGTAGCAATCTATCCTAACTAGTGTGGCCATAAAACAGACCTTCCCTCCTAACCCAGAACATCAATAGACTCATGTTATCAACAGTATCTCAGTGCATTGCTTCATAAATAAGCAGCCATCTTACCCTAGCAAAGCAAGGAGGCTACAAGCAATGTTCCATAAAACTAACAGACACAATATTTTGTCACATTTCAGACCCACCCACCACAGAAGCCCAACAATGATTTCAAATTGACACATAACGATATGAAACGGTATATATTCCCAAAGCACTGGCATATATTCACAAAGCACTGCCATATATTATCAGAACACTGCCATATATTCCCAGAGCACTGCCATATATTCTCAGAGCACTGTCATATCTCCAAAGAACACTGGCATAGATTCTCAGAACATTGACATATATTCCCAGAGCACTGCCATATATTCCCAGAACACTGTCATATCTCCAAAGAACACTGGCATAGATTCTCAGAACATTGGCATATATTCCCAGAGCACTGCCATATATTCTCAGAGCACTGTCATATCTCCACAGAACACTGGCATAGATTCTCAGAACATTGACATATATTCCCAGAGCACTGCCATATATTCTCAGAGCACTGTCATATCTCCACAGAACACTGGCATAGATTCTCAGAACATTGGCATATATTCCCAGAGCACTGCCATATATTCTCAGAGCACTGTCATATCTCCACAGAACACTGGCATAGATTCTCAGAACATTGACATATATTCCCAGAGCAGTGCTATATATTCCCAGAGCACTGCCATATAATTCCTGCAGCACTTTCACAATAGAGGCAGAAAAACAATCTTGCGAAAGAAACAGATGGAAATTTTCTCCACCTGGAAAGACGGTGGTTCCCTGAATCGGGCGTCCACGATTTTTCTGGGCTCAGGCCCCCGATAAGACGGCCCCCCGTAGTCCAGGCCTTCCTCCATGGGGCTGAGGTACTCTTCATCAGACGTAATGGGGCTGCTGATGTCCATGGGCACGCTGAGGGTGCCTCGGGGCTCCTGCCTGGAGTCTGGCAGGGCAGCGACAAAGGGTATGAGGTCAAAGGTCAAGGGTCACCAAGAGTAACATGTAACCTGTACTGTGAGAACACACGGTGAGCGTGTGGGGAACGTGTGTCAGCCTGGTCGTGGGATCGTTCTGTGAATGAGGAGGGAGACATAAACCATGCCTGCATTTCAGCGAAATTCATTCCAGAAACATTCATCATTCTCAGACGATTCCTTTGCATACAGCTCTGTTTGCCTATGGGTCCCATACGTGTCTGTGGAGGGAAATCCATTCCCTCTACAGACACTAACAGGATATAATTCCTCAACATGCATGTATTCTTCATTTGTTTTGTTCCAATTTTGCAGTAGCTTTCCTTGTTTTGAGATGTTTTCATTAATTGCCTGTAAACGGGTTGGAATAATGCTTATGTTTATTCAGGGGAGCTGAACAGAATGCTGATAAACTATCAGGTCCTATGCAGTGGGATTCTAAGCTCACCAAGTTATCGCCATGGTGATGGAGCTTGGCAGGAAGGCAGTGTGGTATAAAAAGGTTTCCAAGGTGACTGGCAAGGGCAGAGATTGGCTTTGAAATGAGGTAGAGCTTGACAAAGGATAGACCCCTCAATCCCTGAGCCAATCAATCTCTTGCATCGGGGGTTTAAATGCACAGGCAGCAGTGTGGTCCCCAGACTGGACTGGAGGGCTTAAGAAAAGGAATGGAACTGCCCTTCCCTCTGGCTTTGTGGCTCACTCTCGATCATGTGCCAGACAGCGATGGAAAGATTAAAGCGCGACGGCAACACAGCATATCAGTGAAAGACCTGAGGGGTGTTTCACAAAGCAGGATTACCGAGTTAGCTGGATAACTGCCCTGAGTAAAACCCGGAACAGCTCTTTTCACTTCAGTCCAGGTTCCGGGTTTCACTCAGCACAGTTGTCCAGCTAACTCAGTAATCCTGCTTGCTGAAACAGGGACCTGGGCTCCGGCATGTTTGCCAGGTAAGGCTGTTGTGTACTCCAGAACACATAGCTGAACCTGCATTAATGGAGATTATAGCAATATCTGTAACCTCATTATACATCAAATGTGAGCCAGAGATTTTATCTGTGATATTTTAGCTTGGATAACAGTGCTGACTAAATAAATAAATACAGGTGTACATTAATAACAGCAAGTGCTGGATGAAACATGCAGCTCTGGATGAAACATCCTGTCAGCCGTATTTCCCACTGCAATTTATCAGAATTCGAGCTAACATGGTTGGCTGGGAGTCACCATTACATCACTATGCCAAAAGTGTATGATTTTTCTAAATATAAGCACATTATAATTTAGCCTTTTCTTTATAGCTACACACACGCACGCCCAAACCCACACTTTTCCCCACCTCCTTGCCTGTACTCCAAACGCCACTGTGTTTTAATGATCATAAACTTTGTGCGCACTACGTACGCAACAGCAGCAATTTCCCTTCTATCTTGTCAGGAGCATAAATAAGGCCTGGCTCATTCTGCATGGAAACCTATAATCAGCAACGTCTTCAGGCTAATATAGTGTAAATGTTCCCACGCTCTAACTGAGCGACATAAATTACAATATACTGCGGATAGGTGTGATGTCACAATGGTGGTTCTAATTCAGTGGATCTAATGTGCTGGATCATAAAGGCCCAGGAGTCTGGCATTAATCATGCGGTAGGAGGTAAACGAGGCAGTTACCGCAGCATTGTGGGGACCATGAACTCCCCGTAAGTTCCACTTCCTAACAAGGCAATACGTCTCGTCACCTTCACTATTTTTAGAAAGGTGAAACACTTCACTTCTGAGAAGCAAGGAAACTTTACGGCAACGAAATGCAACAAGTAGGACACCAGGTCATGGACTAGCACGTCTGCCAAATAAAACTGATCCAAACATCGGCGAAACATTTATTGGCAAATATCTCAGCCCGTAGTAACACTAATTGGCTCTGTACACACTTTCTTTTCAGAAGCTGTTATGATCATTGGCTTCATAAAAAATACATTCGTATACAATTGATTTCCTAATAATATTGTGACTCAGCGACTGTGAGTCATAATTTTGACGTCTGGCTGGATGCTCCACAGTAAAAACTGCCATTCCAAAGCCTTGAGATTTTGAAAGCAAACTTACAACTCCACATTATCTCAGCGGTGTATTGTTTTACACATGATAATGTCTCTTTTTAATAGTGCTCTCCTTTGTTCTTTTATATCATTGACATACAATCAGGAAATTGAGAATCATTACCTGACAGTTTTTCTGCAGTACGAGCCACTAAACATAGCCAATTATTCTTTCCTAAAAGTTCCCCAATGCAGTTCATTAATTTAGACCCATTATTTTCCCATTGCTGTTTTATCTATTAGTGCAGCCAATCAAAGCTCTTCCTGCAGCTGGCTTAGTTTGAATTAAACATCTTGCCATTTGCGCAGACTTGATTAGCACATTTTGTATTTTGAACGTGTTTCGGAGCCCAGAGACTGCCACATTTTTTTGGTCTCAATCCAAATTGCATGCATGAATTCAATCTTTCATTTGTTACGTTACAAAGAGCAATAAAATAGTGAAACAAATAGAATCACTTAAAAATTCAGCAGTACTTTTCTTTGAACAGTTCAGAGAAAAATAGCTCCACTTCCTCAGATAATGACTACCGGTACTTGAAGGAGAAGATTCCGTGTTTGTAGGTTTGTCTGAAGAGAAAGAATACAGGCCACCTTGCTTGATGACTAAACAGCATTGTTTCCTTTTGAAATTCATCAGGAGGCCAGAACGCCTTCAACAATTTATAGGTTGAATTTAGCCTCCGGGTTGCTATGGTAACTCACAGCCAGTGGATCTGTCTATGGAGGGGGCTGTTGGCAGGGGGTGAGATGTGTGTGTGTAAAAATGTGTGTGTGTGTGTGTGTATTTGTGTGTGCGTGTGTGAGCATGTGTGTGTGAGTGTGTGTGTTAGTGTGTGTGTAAGCATGTGTATGTGAGAGTGTGTGTGTGTTTGTGTGTGTGCGTGAGCATGTGTGTGTGCATGTGTGTGCGAGTGTGTGTGTGTGTGTGTGTGAGTGAGCATGTGTGTGTTTGTTTGCATGTGTGTGTGTGAGTGAGTGAGCGTGTGTGTGTGTGTGTGTGTGTGTGTTTGTGTGAGTGTGTGTACAGAAGGCCAGACCAGCATTTATGTAGGCCTTTCAGGCAAAATATTTTATTGTTTGAGTGCTGTGAATGGTTGTACTGTAATACACATTTCCTTTGATGTTAAAAAGCATCTTTCCTCAATACAGATAAAAAAAGTTTTAAAAAACCTTTAAGAACAGTCCTAAGGATGCAGAATATCCTGAGAGCTGTGGTCAAACAAAATGGACACTGTCGGTATCTGTATCAAGGCTTAGGATGTGTAGAGATGGAGTGACATTATGAAGAATTTGAAGTCCTCTTGTGATTTTGATAAGTTTCCAGGAAACATTACCTGATGGTGCAGGAGTGGTTGTTAAGATATGATCGTTGACATACATGAGTGGTAGACAACATATGACCATTTGTTTGGCATTTGTTCACAGACACAGGACTGGTTTGTAGGATATATGCATCCGGTTTGCATATGGTCAGACATACAGGAGTGGTCAATACGGCGTTGTAACAGTCCGGTCGGTGTCTGGTCCGATGCAGTGCCTACCTGCCTGAATGAAGAGGGTGGCAGTGCAGGTGGCACGCCCCACCTCGTTGGTGGCGGTGACGCAGTACGTGCCAGCGTCGCTCGGTTTCGCCCGTTTGATGAGCAGCGAGTGCCTCTCTCCTTCCACCTTCACCGTGTGCGTGGCACTGTTCAGTATCTCATCATCTTCTTTCCTCCAGGCCACTGCAGGAGGGGACATATTCACTGTTTATTCATCAATATACACCTCTGTTTCACCTGATCATTCATGGACCTTTCTTTGTCTGTCTCATCGTAATGCAGAACAAAATATATCCTTTCACTGCCAAAAACAGAATTATTTAAAATTTCACACATTTTTTCTGATTGCTAGACACCTATAGAAAGGAAGAAAATTCTGAAGGAACAAAAAAGCTCATTAAAATCTTAGCTTCCATTTCATTTAAGATTAGCTCACTGAGTCTACGTTCTCCCAGTCTACATAGGCAGACAGGACTGTGCAGGGTGACTGGTGCGTCATGGAGCTTGTAGTTATATGGGAGGTGATGGAATGCTGGCCAATTTTGGGAGAGGGTGTTGGGAGAACTTTGGGCATTCTTCCCTCAAAAGCCTAATCTAACAGGCTACTGGGGTGCGGGTATCTTGCCTTCTGGGTACGGCGTGCCAGCGATGATGCACGCTAGCAGTATGTCGGTGCCTGCAGATGCCACGGTGTCCTGCAGGGGGAGCTCAAACATGGGAGCCTCCAGCGGGTCCTCTCCTGCAGAGACGTACGAGTCGTCGGAAGACTCTGCGCAGACAGGTCAGCGTTGCAGTAATAACAACAACACAAATGTTCATCTCTTTTTTTAAATAATGGTACTGCTCATACAAAAATAAACAAAATGTCATCTGGGTAATTTTAACATAAAAAATATTTCTGTTTCCAAGGAAACAAGTATAAAATACCTTTCACTGAAGCAAATTCATAAAATATACAGATACAGTTGCACAAATGCAGCCTCGTTTTTTAAACTATGAGAAATTTGTCAGAAGTAACAGAGCTTGTATTTTGTCACTGTATTAATCTCTAATTAAGATCAGGACCTGACAAGATGAAGGTCTGTATTTAAACAGCACACTCAGTTTAGCAAGTTAGTTTTTGTAATTGCTGAACCTGCCAAACTGCATTTATGAAGAAAAATAATTCTGGCTTTTAACTGTTAGTCAAAGCTGTGGGCTAATGTTAATGTAATGTTGAGTCTCAGCCTTCGTGAGCTGAAGGCATGCTGGGAACCCTCACCGAGCTCTGGAGACATGGGCCTCGTGCGATGGCCTTTTCCTCTGGTTCTGTGCGTCGCGCCCTCCCTGCTTTTCTTCACAGGTTTGCTCCCCGTCTCCTCCGCGCTCTGCACCTCCATGGGCTCCTCTTCCACAACGATAGTCGGGATGGGGAGTTTTGGAGCTGGGGACGCAGGCGGTGCCTGCACCTCCATACCCTCCTGCTCTGAAACCGAGCCGTGGGCGGGAGAGGAGGGTTTAGAGAGTCTCGGAGGTTTAGGCGGAGCTTGGGTGGTGTGCTCCTGGATCCGAGGCTCTCTCTGCACAAGCGGGCTTGGAGGCCTCTGCTCCACCTTGCGTAAGGACGGGCCGACCCTCCTGGCCGCTGGCTCCTCCCTCAGAGCCTCTTTAACGGGGGAGTCTGGGGCACGGGCGAGTTCGTGAGCAAAAGGAGATCCTCTCTGGACGAGTGGACTTGGAGGCCTTCGTTCTACTTGGCGTACCGATATCTCGACCTTCCTAGGCGATGGCTCCTCCTTCGGTGGGGGAGGAGGGGGTAGCTCCTCTTCAGCTAAACCTGGACTCTGTGTTGTTAAAGAGCTCTGAGGCGGCTCTCTGACTGGGCTGCTTCTTGCTGGCTGTCTTGACAACCGTTGGCCAGGTAACTCAGTGACTGACAAAGCCTCTGGGGTGATTTCTTTCTCTCCAAATCTGCTAATCGTCACACTGTTTACCGAGGACTTGCTGGTTTCGGGCTGCTGGGGTGGAGACTCCTCCTCATTTTTCTGTTTCTTTTCAGGTTCCGGTGATCTTTGTGGCGATCGCTCTTTCAGTTGCTCTCTCCGTTTCTCTTCTTCTTCCTGCTGGATGCGCTCGCGGATCTGCAGTTTCTGGAGAACCTGAGGGGGGATGGGCTCCACTTTTCTCAAGGGCTGCCTGCTGCGGTGAGAGAGCTGCTCTGTGGAGAAGGACTTTGCCAGATGGGGCTTCCCCACCAGCTTCTTGATCCTCCGCAGCTCCTCGGTGAACTTGCTCTCGATGTCCTGGACCTTTTGGGAGTAGCGAGGCCGGTCTTCTAGAGAGGCGGCCCTCTGCCTGAACATGGACCTCCTCTCAGCCGCGTCCGCCTTCAGCGCCTCCCGCAGGTCCTCCCTGGAGCTCTCTCTGGAGATTCCTAACCGGCTGCCCCCATCGTCTGAGTCGATGGAAGCGGCCCGGTTGAAACCGGCCCAGGATCGCCCCGAGATGGATCCCTCGGGATTGTCGATGCTCTTCCTTCGCTCCTCGAAGACTCGCACCTTCTCAAAGATCTTGGAGCTGGCACGAGCCAGCTTTGGTGAAGGACGGGGTGTCAAGTCCTTGCGGGAATACTCACTGACAGGGGTCTGAGGGCGGGAGTCCGGGTTACTACTCTGAGACATGGCGGAGGACTTTGGTTGCTTAATCTTGTCCTCAAATTCTCCCGGTACGGTGTCTACATAGTCGGATGGGACAACAACTTTCTTGCGAGGGGTGAGTGGTGTGCCAGGGGCTGACCCGGAACGGGTAGTAATAGGGGAAGTGATGGAACGCTGGCCAATTTTGGGAGAGGGGGGTGGGAGAACTTGGGGATGTGCTTCCCTCAAAACGTCTTCAGATTGGCTCCTGAAAGAAGGTGATTAAGGGAAATGTTCTGTTAGGGTAGAGGTCTGGGAGGAGGAGGAGCCCAGCTGTTTGGAAGAGGACAGGAAACCTGAGTGGCCTTTTTGTGGCTTGGGGTCGAGGAAGAGGAAGAGAAAGGCCTTCCAGTGTGACAACCTTTCTGCCTGAACATATGTAGCTAGAGGCAGCGAAGGGTTTCACATGAACTCAGTAGTGTCTGTGGAGGAGATCTACGTGTTCAGTGTGGATTAGATTTTCAAGATCGTTGTCACGTGGCGAAATCTTATAAAATCAAAAGTGCAATGGGAAAGGGTCAAATTAGATATATGGATAAAAACTGGGTCTTTAAAACCGTAAAGTGCTATTTAGATGTTTGTTTGTTTTTTGTTTTTTTTTTTTGGGGGGGGGGGGGTAGGTGGGGGGCTGGGGGGGTGGGGTATAACAAGGTGTCTGTGGATGTCTGTGAATGAAAAGTATTATAAAATAGTGTTATGGATTATCTCTTATCAAATACAGCAGCCTATGTGCCAGAAATACTATAAAATCTGATGTTTTTTTTTTTTTACTCTAAATTGTATCACTGTATTCAGAACATTTAATATCTATGCTGAAATATGTATTGGGTGAGCTAGGGTGTAATGGGATGTATGAGTGGTCAGGTGTAGGTGCCATGGGCCAGATCATATTGTGTAGTGCCTACAACCTATTTCTTCCAACATAACTGGACTAGACCACCAGATATCACCAGATATCTACAAGGTTAAGTCAAAATGTATTTTGCCGTAACTAGGAAGGACAGAAAGAGTCCTGGTACTTAAACAGAATACTGAATCCTGGGTTATCAAGCTGGCCGCAGTACACTTGACGTTGGCATCAGATGACACCACTTCTGGTGTTAATGCAAACCCGACTGCAGTCACCTGACGATGTTTCAAATGGACAAATCCACTGTTAACTTGGGTGGCTTCTGCACACTGCACGACCCTTCTCTCCTTCCCAGACAGCAAATGTTAAGACTTACTCTTGTGATCTATATCCAGTGTTTTTACTGCATGAACAGAACGCAAGCAGCACCCCAAGCATGCAAGAGAATGTGAGCATGCAGTACTACAGTAATCTAATGTCCGCCTCACCGGGCATTCCAAAAGCCCGCTATATGCAGGTTTTACAAATACGAATTAAAGCTAAATTATGAGTAAATTACTAGGCAACTACTGTGTTATGAAATCATATAAAGGATAGAAACTGCTCTAGTGATATGTGAAAAAGTGAATTATTATTAATCTGACAAAATTTCATTATAATTGAATTCTGAGTATTAGGTTTATGACAATATTGGATCTTGTCATTTTTCTGGTGGTTGTGGGAAAGATGTCCAAAACTGGGTGAAATGTTTATATATGGATTATTCAACTAGTCCTGAAATACGACGGAAATTATATTTGTAAATATTTGTAGAATTTAATGTTTCTGGTTTTGCTTAAATGCTTCAAATTTTAGATGGAGACAAACATCATATGAAAATTACTTTGGTGAAGGCGCCATTTTCCCAATAAAGCTGGGAGGCAAGAGCACATAAAGGGAATGTGCCCACTAATCTCCCTCATAGGAGCTACGGGCTGTTTTAATATGGCCTTCTAATAGGTATAATTTGTGGCTATTTATAAACATAAAACATGATACGCCAGGCATCGGTGTATGCGCACTGGAGAGGAACACCATACTCTTTGAAAGTGTATTTGGCAACAAGATCGTTTAATTGTATGCCTTTGTCATTTTCTCTCTTTTGTTTGCCTGACATAAGAGGATGTGATGAATTGTTGAACCGGTAAAGATCAGATAATCTCTTTGGGTGATAAAAGTACATGCGGACAGAGAGGCAGGACTATACATGCTTAAGAGATTGTCCTTAAAAAGCCATGCGTAACAAACGGGTGGAAACCAAAGAAGGACCTCACAAACATCCAATGAGATGCAAACCATGTCCTGAAATCACTTTTTCAAACACCTGGATTCCGAAGCATCGCAAACCAGGTGATAGCTTTGGCCACCTCCGAGAACAGTCAGAGTTGGCTTGATTCATTTTTGCTCTCATTGGTGTGTGGGTCTTAACTTAAAATTGACTGTGAGGGAGGTCAAAGGAAAGTATGAACTGAAAATGAATAAAAAAACCTAAAATGATGACAAGAACGTAAGTCAATCTCGAAACAAACTTGATTCAAAATAAGCTAATTTGTGAGTTATTGACAAATCTGTTTGAATACATACTTATAATTGAATTTAAAATTAAAGATTTTAATTTAAAATTGAATTGACTGATTCCACAGACCTGTTTAGAAGTATTTGCCAATGTTGATGGGCAGTAGTATTATTGAGAATCAGAAAAGGTAATACTGAAATATTAATCAGGCTTACTGTCCGAAATGTTTTAATTTGAGACCGGTTGTACATAAACTAGACGGTGAATGACATACAGCACTATGATCCTGAGACATAGACACAGTCACCATGGAAACTCATCTGAGTGTAATCAGCAAATAAAGCTTTAAGAAAGATTCACAACGTGAAATTTAGGCTGGTATTGTGATGATAACAGAAGAAACTTGATGACAGGGTGTGAAATAAGACCATGTTTGATTATTGTAATTTGACTGCTCTGTCTAGCTTCACTGGAGTCCTCACGGAAAAGATCAACTGTAGGAGAATAAATACCTATTTCCTCTGCATTATGTATTCAACAATCGTGTTCTGTTGTTTTTGTTACCAACAGAAAATTGTAATCAGCAGTAGGGTTCGGTAGGGTCATTTTCTAAACTTTGTCACTGAGATAAATTTTCGGTCATAAAAGCATTTCTGAATAGCAGTGCTGGTCTAGGACCAGTTTGTCCTTTTAGCTCATAATGGATGAGATTAGTACATAGACAGGGGAAAGCTGATCCGAGGTCAGTACTCCTACCCTGAGATGCTTTATGAATACTGGCCAAGGTTGTTTTGTGGGTAACCGAGCACTTTGACCTTGCCTGGACCGAGCGGACCCCAATCTTGAATGCAGTCATGTCTGGGTCCAGCAGTTTTAAAAATTAAACCTGTTCACATCCCAGCTCCTTATAATTCCGTTCAGGTGTGCAACCAAATGTGATTCACATCGAACAACAGAACGCAAATCACAGAACAGGTATGGGAAACAAAAGAGTGGGAATTCTGTCAATAAAAATGATGAAATACATAAAGAAAAAGAATAAACTAAACATACTGTCATGCTACTTGTATTTTAGAAGAGATTAGGAGGGATTTGTAATCGATTTTTTATGTTTGGATTTAGAAATAAACACTAAATTACGGCATATTTGGCTATGTCAACTGTTTTTTTGAGAGGGGAAAAAGGTGTGTTTAAAAGGGAAAATAAAAAATGCTGTGTGGTTGTTGGCAGTTGACCCTGGCTATAACACAAGGGGAGAACACTCACGGTCTGGGAAGGGCCCTCCGAGAGCACATTCTGCTAAAGTTTCAGGACTTCCTGCCAGCCAATCAATATCTGCGTTACTGACAAGTGCACCACAAAACTACAGCGCACAAGCATTTTCCTTTTATGTCTGCTGTGACCCAGGTCAATGCCTGCGAGATGTCGTCAGTAAATATCATCTTTTAAAAATCAACAATATGCTTGTCGCTGACAAAACTCACTTAAGAAATGATTTCAGAAATTGAGATGATTTTGTCTTTGATGTAGTATCATTCAGTTAAATACGATGCCTTTGAAACTTGGCAACACACGCGCAACAAACAGCACTTGGCTCCTGTGTCCGATTAGTCAGTCGATCAAATAACGCTCAGTGGTAGAAGCTTATAATTACAGCCACACGGAATTTTCACCTGTGAGCAAAATGGATTTGCACTTAACTGCTGTTTGAGAAACGTTTGGCATCCATTAAGAGTATCACACAAGATTGTATATCATCAGTCTGGGCTAACTGTTCACCGCTCTCAATTGTTGTTTTTTTTTCATTTGTGTGGAGATAGTCACTTCCCCTCAGGTTTCTTCACCTTCTCTATGACTCACACAGGCACTTCTGTCAAAGCCAAGCTTCCCACGGCCTTTTACCAGAAATGACTCCTTCCTTACCTCCAGTGTGTTATAGCGAGGGTCTACTGCAGCCTTGTGAACGGCTTTGTGTGGAACTCAGTGTTTCCGGTTTTGTTTTGTTTTTTTTTGCTCTGATCTGTAGTGGCGGTTTTGGGGGCTGACTGGCATTTTGACTTACAAGGGAACAGAAAAAGTCCTTCCTCTATAGAGACTGAACGTGCTACCGTAGTAATCGCTAGCTAAGGACACACTTTCCTCCGACCCCCACACTGGCCGGGACAGATTGGCGCGGGACGCTCGAATCAGAGGTTCCACCCCTAGGTGCCTGATGTGGGCGCCGGCAGGCTCTCGTCCGTTAGCTTGCCTGGCGGGCTTGGAGGGGTCCTGCGGCACGGGGGCTCTCGAACCCAAGGCCGGAGCCTCCTTCTCTACCACCGTGTTCGGGCTGCCCGCCCAGCTGTCCGTCCTCGAACCCCGGCGGCCGTCCGCCGTCACGTCCATCATCCGGTCACTGTCGCCTGCGGGGGGGCACAGGGGTTACTGCACTGATGACTCGCAGGGTGCAGTAAAGCATTCTGAGCACTGCCCAGGACCCATCAGACACTCTACACAGCCGGGCAGTTCAACTGGTACCCCAGGGGCCAAATTCGGCCCCGCACAAATATACTCTTGGCCCTAAGAACATAAAAAGTACTACAAGATGCATGACCATAATGCTTTTAATAGTAAAACACACTGCCTGAATGAGGATTCTTTTACCACTTCCCCCTTTTTTTGATGAATGAATTTCCTATTTATTTTACTATTATTCACTTATTCTAAGTGCAGCTAAAGTGCCTCCTGTATGTGTATGCATGTGTATGTATGTGTATTGTGGACTCATACATGTAAAATATGGGGCCTATATGCACTATTCCAGATTTCATCAGACTTCAACACTATCTTTTTAAAGAAAGGTACATCAGAGGAATACTGATAGAGAAGTAGAATCGCTGCCGCAGGAGTGTACACCCAAAACCAGTGATGAGAAAGAAAGATGCCATACGCACTCAGCTGTCTAGCGAAAGCATATTTATTATTAGCAAAAAAGCACAAAAACAAAAGGTGCTAGTATAGAGTGCTAGACAGAGCAGGAGCAAACGATTCACCTACATGCTTTTTTCGGTGCAAAGACAGATGTGACACATAGTCCACAGCAAATAGAACTCTACTAATGAAGACATACAGACCAGATAATTAGACATTAAAAAAACTACATAGAATGTGGTCCTCTAATTATCTCACCTGCACGCTATCTCCTCATCAGTAGATTTCTAATTTATGTGGACCGTTGTACAGTGGAGTGCTAGTAACTGAAGGGGGTTATCTGTTTCTGCTTGTGTGGTTGATAGTATAAGTGTTTTATTCTGTAAGTTTTTTCATACTGGAACGGTAGCAAACAATCAACAACAAAAAACAAGAGTTTCCTTATAGAATACATTGAAGTGAAATAAGTATATCCCGTTGTCAAATGCAACCACAAATCTAAATTCAAGTTTTTAAACAAGGTAAAACCTGAGAATGATATGTACATGTGTTGACAGCAGAAGAGCTAAAGGCAGTATAAAAATGTCACTGCCAGTGGTTCTGAGTGAGCTCCAGATTTTACAGCCAGCGTTGATGCACTTGGACGGAGACAGGGAATCATGGGTAAAAAAAACAATTAACAGGCAGCATTTATCAGGAATGCTCAAAGAGGCCTTCCACCCGCTCATAAATGATAGAGCCGCTCACAAAATCTATTAAATATGAACCTGGACGGAAGGAAGAAAAGCACCTCTTTAAAAACCCTTGGCATTTTTCTTTACAGCACCACGCAGAGAAAAGGACACTAGAAGCGATTTATTCATTGGTTTGCGGAGATGGTCATTATCCAAAAAGGATTTAACCAGCCTGTGGGTGCCGGCTGTTTCAAAGAAAATCCGTTTTTCATTACTCAGTTGCAAGTTAATGGGTATTAGCAATTCCACAAATATTGTGCCATTTGAACTACCATGATCCCAAAATGTCTTATTGGGAGCTACAAGCAAGATGCAGATGCTCAACCAATTCAGCTGAAAGACTATATAACATGAACAAAGGTAAGCCTTACAAATTCAGATTTCTGCAGATGCATTACCAGAGGGGATAAATATCCATTTTGTCTTTTATCTGCCAGTGAAAATTTGACTCTGGAGGACGAGCAACACAATTCAGATTCTGACTCATTTTTTGAGAGAGAAAGTGCACATGTTTTTTTTGCCTCCCCAGCAAAGCTGACAAATTCTCTCCTTCATCCCAGCCATCAAACTGAGAGCATCAACAACAATGCCAGAATATTATTTTCATCATTCATTTTACAACTCAAGGCAGTATGCAACACTCAAACAAAAAAGCAGATGTATGCTTCTCTGTCCTATTTTTGAAGTACTTTTCAGTCAGTCGATAAAACAAATATCATATTTGTTAAATCTATACAAAAACCAACAAAAAAATCATAATTAAAAATGGGCACTATGTTAATGCATCCAGGCTAACAGTAGCCATACAAAAGCTCAAAGGTTAACCCTATCCACTGTGGCCTCCTAGTGGTGGGATGTGGATGGCCCAATTGTTTACGGCAGGCCTACTCAACCCCAGGACATGAGGGCGGAGATCTGTAGTATTTGCTAGAACCTTGCAAAACACCACCTGATTTTTCTAATTATTTTACCATATTGGTTCAGGAAACAGTGGCAACTTCCCCTTAAACTGATTATTGGTTTGAATCTGTTTTCAATTATTTCCCTGGATTAATAATAAAGCAATTAATTCACAAAATACTCAATACCAGCAGATATAGCCAGTTCACCTGAATTAGGCTATCAAGTGAGTAGTAAAATTCTTTCAATTTGCATCACAAAATTTTGCACATTTTAACAACATTATTTAAAATTGTGGATACATGTAGGCTACTCTTTGTTCTCCACATCCACTCAGAGAATACTATTACAACAAAGCAATTTGTAGATTTTGTCATTTAAATGATCTTGAATAGCAGTATTCATTGATGCTTGTGTGGAAAGCAAATAGGGTAGTGAACAGATTTTCCTAAATTGAATTTATCCTTAAATCTTAAAAAAGAAGCTCTGGGTTTAACTGCTGACGGATTATTCAGATCGTTGGAACACTTGTTAATCAAAGAAAATAAGTGAAAACGGGTTGAGACCAATGATCAGTTTAAATGGAAGGTTTCTGCCTCATCTATTTTCAGCTCAGCAACCACCACTGTCAGGACGTAAGCTCATTAATGAAATCTGGTGGTGTAGTACATGACTGGAGTAGAGACACTGCAGCCTGTAGGACCTGGAGTTGAGCAGCACCGATATTTCTCTGAAGTGGGTTGAAATAAATGGGGTCAAACCCACTTTTTTTTGTGGGTTCAAATCCTGGGCGTGGTACAGATATTGCACCCTTGAGCAAAGGCGCTCAACCTAATGTGCTTAAGAGAACACAGAAATCCAACTGTACCAATGAACAGCATGTAAAACAGAAGCAGTGTAAGTCACTCTGTAAAAGGTTGTCCACTAATATGAGTAATGTAGCACCAGTATGGGGAGGACTGTGCTTTCCCAGAATGCTATTAACTTGAAAACAAACTGGAATATAATGCACCGTGATTGTAGTCCTACTACATGATGCAGAAGCACAACCGATAAATGTAGCGCTGTCTAGTCGAGGGGCACTTAATAATTCTTTCTCCATCCCTTCACCTCGCCTTTGAACGTGGAAAAGTATTCACCAGGATACAACAGCTGCTGCTGAGTTTTACAGTGATGGAGAGTGCATGTTTCATCGATTGAACTTTGACATCTACCATGTTTGTCTATTAAGTTCAGAGTCTAAAAGGCCTCTACATTATATTTACACCCCATTGCTGGAGTCACTTTGCTTCAGTGGAGTCCACCGTTAATGTAAAATCAGCTTGGTTATGCTATTTCACTCATATTTTGGCTTAGTGCCCACAGATGGTGAGATTTCAGTCGCTTAAGTGTGCCCCTGTGAACACCTGGTGCTTAGCCAGCTCTAGTTTTTAGTCTGAAAGATGATCAAAATTTCAGGAAAGAAACTGGAATGTTTCGTGTCATTTGATGCGAAAGAGTTTTAAGCTATAAATGGCACACCTAAGTCCACATACTAAGAGACTAAAACCTTCAGCGAACATTCAAACTATCTCCAAACAACTAAACTCAGCACTCCAAATTGTCAGCTAGTGAGCTGAGCATCAACAGAACATGAGAAAGAAGGACTAGCCAGGTCTGTAAACTGTCACTGAGCGCAGACAGTGAATTTTCCTTTGTTAATGCTCCTGTGCATATTTAGGATTTCTCGCCGTGTAGACTGTTGAAAGTAAGAATGACCATGTACAGTCTGTTCTGGGGCGGTATCCAGAGGGAAGAGGGGGAAACAGCGAGATGCTGTATATAAACGCTGTAATGCCACCTCAGAGGCTCGAGATGTGTCTACTGGAATAAATAAACTCACAAGATCTAACTGGTGCATTAGCATGGGTGACTTCCCCCCACATTTCCCCATATTCACATTTTTGCTAAAACATAATTCATCTTCCACATGTAAATTATTTGTGTTATGGTGGAACGGTATTTTATTGTGCGCTTCCTGGGGTTTTCACGCTTTTGAGAACAGACAGCTGCAGCTATTTAAACCAGCAGATGATCCAGCTGGTATGCCTGGTGTTTGAGCTCGCTGAAGTTATCTCTCTGTCCTGACCTCAGCGTATCTTTACCTCTGCTCTGAGACTCAGTAAAGCTGCTTTGTGACTTGTAAAACTGTTCTGTGACTCAGTAAAGGTGCACTCTGACTCAGTAAAGCTGCTCTGTGACTCAGTAAAGCTGCTCTGTGACTCAGTAAAGCTGCACTCTGACTCAGTAAAGCTGATCTGTGACTCAGTAAAGCTGCACTGCGACTCAGTAAAGTGGATCTGTGACTCAGTAAAGCTGCACTGTGACCCAGTAAAGCTGCTCTGTGACTCAGTAAAGCTGCTCTGTGACTCAGTAAAGCTGCACTCTGACTCAGTAAAGCTGATCTGTGACTCAGTAAACCTGCGCTATGACTCAGTAAAGCTGCTCTGTGACTCAGTAAACCTGCACTCTGACTCAGTAAAGCTGTTCTGTGACTCAGTAAAGCTGCACTGTGACTCAGTAAAGCTGATCTGTGACTCAGTAAACCTGCGCTATGACTCAGTAAAGCTGCTCTGTGACTCAGTAAACCTGCACTCTGACTCAGTAAAGCTGTTCTGTGACTCAGTAAAGCTGCACTGTGACTCAGTAAAGCAGATCTGTGACTCAGTAAAGCTGCAGTGTGACTCAGTAAAGCTGCACTGTGACTTAGTAAAGCTGCTCTGTGACTCAGTAAAGCTGCTCTGTGACTCAGTAAAGCTGATCTGTGACTCAGAAAACCTGCGCTGTGACTCAGTAAACCTGCACTCTGACTCAGTAAAGCTGCTCTGTGACTTGTAAAGCTGCTCTGTGATTCAGTAAAGCTGCTCTGTGACTCAGTAAAGTTGCACTGTGATTTAGTAAAGCTGCTCTGTGACTCAGTAAAGTTGCACTGTGATTTAGTAAAGCTGCTCTGTGACTCAGTAAAGCTGCTCTGTGACTCAGTAAAGTTGCACTGTGACTCAGTAAAGCTGCTCTGTGACTCAGTAAAGCTGCTTTGTGACTTGTAAAGCTGCTCTGTGAATCAGTAAAGCTGCTCTGTGACTCAGTAAAGTTGAACTGTGATTCAGTAAAGCTGCTCTGTGACTCAGTAAAGCTGCACTCTGACTCAGTAAAGCTGCTCTGTGATTCAGTAAAGCTGCTTTGTGACTTGTAAATCTGCTCTGTGACTCAGTAAAGCTGATCTGTGACTCAGAAAACCTGCGCTGTGACTCAGTAAACCTGCACTCTGACTCAGTAAAGCTGCTCTGTGACTCAGTAAAGTTGCACTGTGGCTTGTAAAGCTGCACTGTAACTCAGTAAAGCTGCTCTGTGACTTGTAAAGCTGCTCTGTGATTCAGTAAAGCTGCTCTGTGACTCAGTAAAGTTGCACTGTGATTTAGTAAAGCTGCTCTGTGACTCAGTAAAGCTGCTCTGTGACTCAGTAAAGCTGCACTCTGACTCAGCAAAGCTGCTTTGTGACTTGTTAAGCTGCTCTGTGATTCAGTAAAGCTGCTCTGTGACTCAATAAAGCTGTACTCTGACTAAGTAAAGCTGCTCTGTGACTCAGTAAAGCTGCACTGTGACTCAGTAAAGCTGCTCTGTGACTCAGTAAAGCTGTGATGCGACCCAGTAAAGCTGCTCTATTACTCTGTAAGGCTGCTCTGTGACTCAGTAAAGCTGCACTCCGACTCAGTAAAGCTGCTCTGTGACTCAGTAAAGCTGCACTGTGACTCAGTAAAGCTGCTCTCTGACTCAGTAAAGCTGCACTGTGACTTAGTAAAGGTGGACTGTGACTCAGTAAAGCCATGCTGCACTGTAACTTAGCAAAGGTGGACTGTGACCCAGTAAAGCAAAGCAGAGCCAGCAGAGCAATACCAGTTGAACAGACTATGTAACAGAGTCATCAGCTAAATCTTGCTGCTACAAGAAACACCCACCAGCTATTTCCAGCAGTAATAAAAACAATAAGTACAATTTATGAGACAAATCAGGAATCTGTTTGAAAAAGATCTCTCTTACCATTCAAATAGTTCAGGAAAAACATTTCAGCTAATAGTTAATAATAGCACCTTTTGACTTGTCGCCTTTTTAAATCTCTTGCAGGCATTTCCTTTATCCTGTACTGAATCTACTCTACCTTGCTTGTGACTACAGATGTTTTTTTCAGGAACATGGGGAAATCATTAATGGCTGAAATCATTACTACTGCTTCCACCACCACAACTACAACTACAAACAAAACCACCACTAATACTACTACTTCTACGGCTACTACTACTTCTATGTCTAATACCACATCTAATAATATCACCACTAATAAAAACAATCAAAACAATATCTAAAAGTGGACTTACACATTCAGTGTTATCGTAGAAAGCTCAGGTGCGGAGCTTTAGCGATTTACCTGCAGGCACTCGGTGGGCAGCTCGATCCTGAAGCCCCGCAGGCCCCTCTTTGTTCTGCATGGGTATCTGGGGTTCCGCCGCTTCGTCCTCCGTGTTCTCTGAGTCTGCGGAGAGGAAGAGGAGACGGGGACGGGCTAAACGCCGAGGAGGAGCACTGACAAATGGCCCTTCACTTCTGCTCGGTGGACGGGCGCTGACGAGAAGCAGGACCGAGGACGAGCCTCAGAGCCCAGAGAGACAGAGCGAGAGAACCGTCGCCGAAGCCTGTCATAAACCTGGCAGCGGCCTACTGAGGGAACCCAGACCCAACAACAGCAGGTACTAAGTACACACAAACTGTACTAAGTACACACAAACTGAGTGTGTAATGAAAACACGGCCTTACGTCCTTGGCTATCAACAGAAACTACTTCTTGACAGATCATGAGAGGTGGCTATTCAAAGGCAAGCTAATATTTAAAGCACATCAAGTAAACATTGCATTTCAGATGACATAAGTGTTGGCGGCACAGACAGAAAAGGGTTTAAACACATTAAGAACAGAATAGTATGGTTTGGAGAAAAAATTAAAGAAGGGAGGAATGGAGGACCACGGACAGGAAATAATGTCATTACCATAACTTTGCTTTCTGCATGAGCGGAAAACTTCTCTTCCATAGTGGCAGCAAGAGGAAGCAGACAAGAGAACACCGTTACTATAGAAACCAAACACTCACCTTACTCTCACCAGCAATCAGTCAACCAACCCCAACCATCACCAAGACACAGCTGAACTAATGGGTAAGATGTTAACCAATGTCCTCATTCCTAATTCCAGTTTGTACCCAAATGTATTTGGGCTATCACATACTTTTTAAATGATCTTTTCCTGATGATAAAAATTCTGATTTTTCTTCAGATGTCTGAGCTGCCAGTTGTCACACAACCTGAACCAGTCCTGCAGGTAGTTATTGTTCCAGTTTTATTATTCTACCTGGATTTGCAGATCTATTTTTTTTTGTTTGTTTGTTTGTTCAATTTGAAGTGTCCCAAAATACCCATTTGAGATTAGAATAAGCCCTCTTCAGATTATATGGTTACCTTTTAACACCTGTGTCATTACTGCCCAAGCTATTTGAAGTTCATATTACGTGAAAAGTTACATTTACAAAATCATGCAGTAGCCTCATTTGTAATCCAGTAGCATCTTAAAGATCAAACGCAGTTTTCAATCATATCAATTATACACAATCTGTATATAAGGATATGAATAACATTAATTTTAAACGGTTCCAAAATGAGAATGATTTCCTGTTTGCTTCTGTTCATCCTCTGCAATGGACAAATCAGAAAAATATTGTCATAGATAGCAATATACTAAAGATACAGAATTATGAGCAATAAAGAATAAGGCCATGAGATGAGCTTTCTGCTAAGATCAAAATGGCCCCCTGAGGCATGTCAGCACTCTGGAGCGGAGCTGGGAACTCCGCACCTCACAGCAGGTCCCCTGAGGTCCCAAACCGACACATTCGGTTTCAAAGTGTCACACCACCTTCAGTTTCCATATTAATGTAATATTGTGACAGGCTGCTGACTAAAATACTGATAGATTTTTACATTTATATTCAGTTAAAAATTGATGGTGAACATTTGACTGTTATGCAGTTCAGAACACTAAATGCTCAGATGTGCAACAGAATATAATATTTTGTATGAAAAACAGAATTTTACAGTTGGGCATTGACACTACTAAGCAACTGAGATTTACCAGAAAAAGAAAAAAAAACTTCACCAGAAAATCTCTTGAAAAATTCACTTACACACATATCATCATAAATTCACCATCCAACTCCCACCCCCACTCCCACCACTCCAACAAAAATGTTGTGAGCACTGTTTTTCTTTTCAATAAAAGCTATAGGCTGCTAAGCTTAAATCTTAATTAAAACAAAAGTCTTTCAATCACAACACACAAAAGATTCTACTGTTTTCAAGACACACGGCATGGTGAATTTCACTCAGTCATTTCACTAATTTGCTCAATCATGGTGAATTTCACTCAATTATAAACACAAAAGCTACAAAAAAGCAGAAACAGGATTTATTATGATTCACAAATGAAAACAAACACAAGAATACCACTTTTGACAGAAAAGAAAAATGGAGTTTTTGGTGATTTTTTAAGTTTCAAGATGCCTCAGTGGACACATTGTAGCTGTGTGTTCTTTAGCTCAAGTCTCTACCAACTGTGTGAGGAATTTGTGGAGATACTGATTAAGGACGACCATCCAAGAGATCTACGCTGACAATGACCGGGAAAATCCCCTAAATCCCTAACCAAACCCAATTTAAACATGTGCCCTGGCGCAGGGAGAATGAATAATCTCATTAATCCAGAAAGAGGACAGGCGGCTTCTGGAAAGCGAGATGTTTGTGTCAGCCGAAGGAAAACGCTTGTCCCTACGCTGAGAGTGTGACCCGGCTGCTCCAATCACAGCAGCCGATCGTGGTCGCCGTGGTGCTGGGCTGCCCCAGTCACACCAATCACGGCTCGCCTGGTGTGCTCCGTCGAAGGAGGGAGTCCCGTGCTGAACTGGCTGTCACTGGGAGCTGATGTGGATCAGCACAGACACCAGACTGCACCAGGAATCACACACAGAGCACATGCTAAGGGACCGTCTGTAAACGAGATGCATTTTTTTAAAAAACTTGTATCGTATCGTGCTCAGATTTTAATGTTATCATCAAAGGCTGCTGAACCCTAAAAGCTCTCAAAACCTGTGAAAATGTTGATGTATGAGGATGACTGCATTTGGATGGAAGGTGGGTAGGATGCCATCCATCCACAACCTTTCAGAATACTGGGGCACCCAGTCTCCCGATACAGCTCTAACAGTCCGGAACCTTCCCACAAATTCAAACCCACAGAAATATTAGATCTTTCGCATGACGCGGGCTGACACATAGCTATGCATCTTCAAACTTAGGCAAAACCCAAGAACTCCACCGGCTCACAAATACTCAACGTAAAGTTTGCTTGCTAGTAACCTGTTATCTATAAACCCAAACACACCATGGGTGAACCGGCCGAAGGTTCGACTGGAGTGTCCTGTTTTCTGCAACGAGAAGAACAAGGAGTGTTAGTAAAACGTTCTTACGATTGGCAAGGGGCACATCAATAAGAACCTGCTGCTCATAAAACAGATGGCGAAAATCTGGCGCAAGGCATGGTTTGTCTTTTCATTTCTGTGCAGTTAAGACCAAGTGCATACCAACACTCGTGCTTACAGCATCACAGTCACACATACAGTCATTGTAGTATACAGTCACATATTTAACATTATAATATTCTTTTATTTTATAATGTAGGGGGCATCATGAGAGAACAGAGGTGTGCAGTGACTTTTGCAGTTAATCATTCCTGTCCTCTAAACTCTGATGCAGTTTACAGTACGGGCATCAGCAAGGCTAAGGGCTGTTTTGCTTACAAGCATTATGAGTCTCGATGCCAAAGTAACCAGCAATTAATAGATTCACCTCTTCCCTGCCTGCCAATACAATTTGCAAATATCTTGTAAATATGTGTATAAACATCATGTATGGTGCTAGCATCTGTAGGATGTATTCAGACAACACTGTTGTTTAAGGTGGAAATGAAGGGGATCTGTGTGAAACTGGCCCAGTTTGGAACCCTACACAATAAAATATCCAGTGTTAAATCAACACTTACGTATGTAAGATACCATGATCTGGTTCAGAGTAGGACCATATGTACTCTGGTGGAGTTGAATTAACACTGGACGGTTCACTTTGTACCACCTAAAGACTCTAGCAGGGGAGTCCAATAGGTAGCTCTGAAGCCCCTTTCGTTCCGACTGAGGTTCTGTTGAGACGCGATGCGCAATAGTACATCAATAACACACTCAGCCGTTAATACCAGACTCAGTGCGTGTGTGTGTGCGTCAGATGAGACGCGCAATAACACACTCAGCTGTTAATACCAGACTCAGTGTGTGTGTGTGTGTGTGTGTGTGCGTCAGATGCGACGCGCAATAACACACTCAGCTGTTAATACCAGACTCAGAGAGTGTGTGTTTGTGTCAGACGTGACGTGTGATGTCAATCAGCCATCAGTACCAAACTCAGTGTATGTGTGTGTGTGCATGTGCATCTCTGTGTGCACGTGCGTGTGTGCACGTGCATCTGTATGTGTGTGTGTGTGTGTGTGTACGCGTGCACGTGCACGTGTGCGTGTGTGCGTCAGCAGTGGCTCTTCGGCCAGGCCTGTGAGGCTCTGTGCCCACCCCCGTGCCTGCCCGTCTGTTCGCTTGCCCCTTACGAAAAAATCACAAGTGAAATCAGTTTTCACGTGTGAAAATCACAATGTCACATGTGAACTGGACATTTTCACACGTGAATGAAAATTTCATGCCGGAACTACAATTTTCAATTGAAAACACAACAGGTGACTTGAAATCACATAACTTGACTTTTCTGCTCTCGTCTTATTAGTCGGATTGTCTTTAGAGTTCACGTGTACTCTTCACGCGTTGGGTGATTTTTTTTGTGAGGGGTCCTTCCGTCCGCCCACATCGGTGCCTACCCACTACTTATCTCCCGCAGATAGAACGGGCAGTAAGATGTTTGCTTGGGGGGAGAGGAAAGTGTGTTCTCTCTGTCCCCCCCTCCCCTAATCCATTACCCACGGGGAGAAACCCAAATGGCTGCTGCACTGGGAATGATCTCCACCTCACTCCCATGGAGCCCGGTGCCTAACACAATTATCAATGTGTGACATCGGCAGGGAAAATAGTCCCAGTCTCCCCTCTGCTGGAGAGAGAGAGAGAGAGAGAGAGAGAGAGAGAGGAAAAAGTCCAATCCCAGCCTCCCGTCTGCTGGAGAGAGAGAGAGGAGGACGGAAAAGAAAGGAGACAGGACTGAGGGGAAAAGGAGTGTGACGCCATGTAACCAGTTACCCCCCCCCCCCCCACTGAATCAGCACATCTGGCACGGTGCCGTTACTGCTAATGCGTTCACTTATGGCCTGTCTTTACGGCCCCCTAAACCCGAACCCGTCATTCTCCGCTTCAGGCCAGGGCGTGCGCGGATGTGACGCTTCTTAAGATACTCCATCACCTGCACGTGGAACCATTACCGGAAAAACAACAACTGACACTTACGATTACTAACAATTTTTTAATAATATAGCCTACCTTCTGCCCCATTTGCATGGCTAAGGCCAGCCAACACCTACTCGCACATAGCTCGCATTTTTTACCACTTTTCAAATTGAAATGATAGAAATTTGTGATTGTATGTGCAATGAGGAAGGCAGAAAGGAGAGGACTAAACACATTCTCTTGGCCAAACAGTTGATAGTTAGTCTGACCACAATTTACTTTAATATTGCTTATACTGAATACTGTCACTAAGGCCATACTGTTGTGCAGTTTGTTGTACGTATCTAGCATAATATTAAGAAGTGAGCTTAATGATAGACAGATTTTATCATTGATTTTTCATTTCTAAAAGAAAAAGATGTATGTTCTGACATATAGTATCTTGTTTATGTGTAGAGATATGTATGGACCCCATCAAAAAAAAGAAGAAGCAGTGAGTCCAGTCGGGAGATTTTGACCTGTCTGAAATGATTCTGCCTTTCACACCGCTGCAATTTAAGACGGCGCAGGGATGAAGCGCGCGCTCCATTTGGAGCAGCGCATGCCTCCTACGATGAGCCGGTTGGGTCCAGTTACATTTTCCAAAATGACGCCGGCTCCAAACAGCGTGCCAAATCCGCCCTGGTCCCTGTCGTCCTCTCCGACCAAACAGAAGGATCTGAAGTCAACCGTCTGTACTACGGCGATCAGGGCGGTGGAAAACACTACGGGTGCGGAATAAAAAGGAAAAATACTGTACGGATTAGATATTTTATAGTTACAGCACGTCGTGTCCTCATTTCTGAGCAGGGACAAAATAAGAGTTTGGATATGATGCACTAAACTAATTTCACAAGGGCACTTGGGCGTTGCAGGCAGGCAGACTGATTTGCTTTGATGCCAATTCGCGTTTTTATTTTGCTTAGAATATTTAGCATTTTTAAACGTCTAACGAAGAGATCGAGCGTATATTAGTTATATTTATGAATGTTAACGTTACTGGACATAAATTCTGCATGTTAATAGCAAACTTGTAAATAAGAGCAAAAATAGATGTTGGTTATTTATTGGGCTATCATACAGAAGGCCGCTCGTCGCTAATGATAATTGTGTCACTAATCACCAGATTTAGAGGCTGAGAAATGATTCTTCTGGTAAAAACAATAATGGGCTTCTGGTGAGGTCATTATCACAGAGCGACGCCGCTCCTCTTGTTAAATGCAATGTCTTTTAGACAGACGGGTCTCTCAACTGGCTGTCATAAAAAAAAACAACAAAGAAAAGCCCCGGAAATTTGCGGAATAATCTGTCAATGTGAACAATGACAAAAAGTCAGTTTTGTACCCTGAGCAGTCCTAATAAATCAAATGTCTGAGGACGGGGCTAAATCGGTGACAAATCGGTGCCGGTGCACGGACACCTGTCTATTACTTTTTTGCGAATCTGCCTGATAAAGCGAGCTTGGTGGTCTGTCTGACACGGCGGAAATGGAAATCCCGCTATCTTTCTCTCTGTGCAGCTCCTCTTTATCTCACTGCCTCTGGGTATTTCCATTCGTTACAATCAACCGCTTATTTCGAACAGAAAAAGTTACAATAAATAAATAAAGGAGTGAATCATATTCACTTCAGAAGTTTTCCGGCCCGGGAGATAGTAAATCAAGCTCCTTTCCAAATGTATTTTTAAAACAGTGATATCCGCTTAGATTAAAACTGACTGATAGCCAGTGATTTTGCCATGTGATGCCGCGTTCCACTTACGTCACGTGTGGCGATTACGGACTTTTTTAAAAAGCTGTTTTAGGCGTCTAATCGCACTGGCAGACAATCATTCAAGACCCATGTGAATTCACCTGAATACCTCTAAGAAAGACCAAATGACTGAGCATTGCTGTCAGCCACACTGGCACTGGATTCTATGAAACTGCTTATACAGATCGCTGATGGTTTGATTAATATTGCATATGGTATAGGCTACACAGTACATTGCATACATGGGCTACTTAGGGAATAGTAACCTTTGGGGCCATATTGTAAATAAATAATCTACCCTACACATGACCTGGCTTGAGTTTCTATTCAGTTCTTCTCTCTTTCTCTCAAGTGTAATTATGTCCATTCGGTTCAGTGATACATCTGTCTGGGTCTGTGCCCTTTATAACAGTCGATCTGTTTTTGTAGACGGAGGTCCAATTATCTCTGTTTCTATCACAACCACCCCCCGCCCACCACCTCACTCCTTCCCCCCGCCCCCCCCCCCCCTCTCCGCTGCCTGCTATTGTGTAAAAACATTTGTCTTTGCTGATTTTCCCGATTCTTAGAGGAGAAAACACACACGGACACACACAAACACACAAACATGTATACACATACACGCACACACATATTTTATTTTTTAAAAATCTGCAGCCTTCATACATTTCTTTGAAATTGGCCCCTGAACAGCATGGCATCCATTATAGGAGTATGTAATGTATATTATACGTGTATTCTACATTTACTGCCAACACAAAGAGCTGAGCTTGAAACAGTGAAGTTTCCTTTCGGCAGAATCGTGTCTTTACAGAGACCGTACAGGAGTCGTGCAGTCTTCTGTAGCCCATTTAGATTTATAATAACAAGAATTGCCCTGCTCAGAGGATTTCATACAACAGTTGTGTGCAATGTGGATTATTTTCCAGATCTTTCCATAAAAGAACAAAGGGTTATGGGAGTGCCATCGGAGCAAATGAACAAATTAGCCGTTTTTGCAGGGATATTTACTATTGTCCTTGTTTTAAATAATGAAAAACAAAAATCTGCACGCTAACACTCTGTAATATATTGTATTTTATTTCTCATTCTTTCAGTGTTTTTTGTGAGATTCCTTTGAACTTTTTGAGAGGCATTTTGCTTTGTGTGAGAAGCACGAGCCCTGCCAAGCAGCTCAGAACCTTCTTCCACGCAGACCTTCTTGATCCATAATGAAATTATTCCATAATATGCACACAAATTCTCTGTGAGTAAAAGCCATTCAGTAAGTTTTCTAAATATATATACACAAATGTCAGTTAACATTTTTATTTTTTTTTATCCTCTGGAGCTTATCAGGAGGGAAATGATATGTCTGTTTCCATAATAAAAATTGGTTTTTAGGTTTGGACAGTAAACCACATTGCTGATTTTCGTATACTTCCAGTCTTACCTTGGTCTAGAAAAACCGATATTTGTAGCACTGACTGACGATTGTTCTGAACACGGTGTCCGTAGCCTTAGGGAAAGAGAGCTGTTGTATTCACGGGTTCAACAGCGCACTACACAACACAGAGTTTTCCAGAGAAGCCAAACAGAAAATTAGCGCGTGAATTGTACTGACCAGGGGTGGGGCACTTCAGTAAATTCAGCATATATGGAGTCAGTATATTTGTTCAGCATCGACCACCTAGTTTATATGAACCATTTGAACCATAGCCTATACACTTAACATAAAAACCAGGACATTGTGCGCGCGCGCGTGTATAAATATATAAACAGCATTGGGTACCATATTTATTTAAGAAGCAGCGACCCATTCCATCATTAGTATGAGTGCACAGAAGAAGAAAAAAACAAGCAAACACACTTACCTGGAATCTCTTCTTTGACCAGATTTTCTTCATGGTTGTGACTGGTCCTGGTTTGGCGATGCGTTGTTTACAAGTCGGGGAGCGACTCTCACACCTGCTGGCTGCTGGTTCTCTCTCGCAATAACATGATTACAATCTTTCTCCACTTGTAGAGTGACGCGAAACAAAAGAACGCGATTTCTCAAAACGAATATCTTCCCAGTTTAAAAAGACAAAGAAGTACCAAAAAATAATAGTAAATATACAAAAATGCGCTTCCGAATTTATTTGGCTCTCTTGGCCAAATAATAATCCAGAATGGAATGACGTGAAAACAGCGTTAAAATTCGTGTGCTTTACTTGTATTAGAATGGGAACGCGTATCAGCCCGCTACAGTGCGAAGTCTGTTTCCACTTTCCCTTCTGGCGGAGAAAGAAAACGGGCTTTGGCAGGTGATATCGCGTCCAGCCTCCAGCATCACTCCTCGAAATGCACTCGGACCTGGACAATCCCCAGAAAAGCCTCAGCGCCGACACCGGCAGAGAAAATTATCAATCCCCGATCCTCTAAGAAACGGGGGGCAAATCAGCGAAGAGAAACGTTTCACCACAATAGCAGGCGGCAGATCGCGAGAAAGAGAGAGAGAGAGCGAGAGTGTTTTCACAGCTTTGCCTTGTCTTCTCCACAGAGAGGGGGAGTGAGTCAGCCCCCGGTAGCTGGAGGATGGATGCAGGTTGGCTTTTCCCGTGCTTTTATTTTTTTTCCCTCGTTCCTCTCGTTCCGCTCTTCCTCGCAGAGCTAACAGACGCTGATTGCAGCTTCAGCGGAGGAGCCCCTTCACCCAGAGCCATTATATATTCATAATCGATGGCCGTGACGTCAAAGATGCCTGGAGTCAGTGTTGCAGTTGTGATAAGCAGTAACTAGCCTTTCACACGGATGAGCCCCCTTTAATTCTCCTCTCTTCCCGTACAGCCGTCTCCGCTTCCCCGCCATCCTGCTGCATCTTTGTCAACAATGTTTGCTTCCACCAGGAGTGGGCAGCGAAAACAATACAACGACACAGTTTTAACAATCCTACGGAAGAACATAGAGGCGAAACGCCGCAATATAACTGTAGGCTATCGAAGACAACCGTTGCATTATGATTATCCTTAACGAATAGGCTAGCAGAAACACCCAGGGACAACAAAAACATTGGCTATCTCAGCCAGGCCGTCCTTTGCAATTCCAGTATAGGCTATATCACAATACTTTATCAGTAAACTATAGCCAGGTAGGCCATATCACAATACTTCATCACAATTCTATAGCCAGGGTAGGCTATATCAGTATACTGACAAAATCAAAATGAAATACATTCTCGAATGGATTTGTGGGCACGTGCTTATTGTCATTTCGTGGAACCCATCCACATTTTTCAACGCCCAAATGTGACTCATTACAGAAATTGTTTACGCGGTGCTTCTGGTTCTGCTTACCGAGGCAGAACGAAGAACGGATCTCCCGCACAGCGGACTGGGGGATACTCATTCATTTTCATCACCTGCCACGCGCACAATCCCCCCCAATTACCGGCCCCTCGTTCGCTGTCTGTTCTCGTGCTTTATCAAGCACGTCTGAGCCCCTGCAGCCGATGCATTACCCAAACGCTTTGTAATGTATTAAAGCCAGACAGCAGAACCAGTAATGTGGGCCTGTGCATAACGAGAACGGAGCGCTGCTTCCGTGTTCTGCCTCTCTTGATTGGATCATCTGAAGATCAAAGTGAGGTGGTTTACTAAGGGGTGCCCAGGCCTACTCCTCCCCATATTTTCTCTTATCTTCAAGTCAGCAGCCAAACAGAATCCATGCAACTAGGTGAGGGGAACTGTGTTCAGCTGCTTTAACTCTCAAAGTACTGGGCTAGAGGCAGGACCAGCAGACCCTGCAGCTCTCCAGGACCATGGTTAGCCACCCCTAGTTTACTCAATCAGGTATGAAGCCTCTTCAGTAACTGCAAAGTAAAAATTTTCTGAAGAACACAAGAAATGTCATTTCTCTTCCATATTATTCTGTAAATAAAGTATCCTAATTATTATGCTAATAAAAATGAGGAGTCTGTGTTTCAGGACATCATTTTGACAGTTGCAGAACTACCTAAACAGAACTGAAGCAGGTGTGTTCTCTTTTTCCATTCTGTTTCAGACAGAGATGCAGCTCAGTTGGAGAGCCATCCCCCACCCTCAGCCCAGTCTGTTTCCACACACAAGGGGGTGGGGGAAGACAGTGAGCAACCCTCTCTACCAGGTTTGAGGCACATTACAGCAGTGGAGAGCCAGAATGGAGGCTTTATCACATTATCACTACCTCCATCACACAGCCTATTGCCATCCCGTTCATACAAATAGACCCCACCTTATCCCGTTCACCTGCTCACAGAGACACACTCATCCACTCACCGCTCAGAGACAGACACACTCATTCACTCACCGCTCAGAGACAGACACACTCATTCACTCACCACTCAGAGACACACTCATTCACTCACAGCTCAGAGAGAGACACACTCATTCACTCACCGCTCAGAGACAGACACACTCATTCACTCACCGCTCAGAGACAGACACACTCATTCACTCACCGCTCAGAGACAGAGACACACTCATTCACTCACCGCTCAGAGACAGACACACTCATTCACTCACCGCTCAGAGACAGACACACTCATTCACTCACCGCTCAGAGACAGAGACACTCATTCACTCACCGCTCAGAGACATTCACTCACCACTCAGAGACAGACACACTCATTCACTCACCGCTCAGAGACAGACACAGTCATTCACTCACCGCTCAGAGACAGACACAGTCATTCACTCACCGCTCAGAGGCACACACTCATTCACTCACAGCTCAGAGACAGATACACTCATTCACTCACCACTCAGAGACAGACACACTCATTCACTCACCACTCAGAGGCACATACTCATTCACTCACCGCTTCACGAGCCCCCTGGCTAAGAGCAATCTCACAGATCACTCAGCTCTCTGGTGCACAAAAAGCCTGGTATTGTGTCCTTTCTCTCTGTGTGTCTGTCCATCTTTGTCTGTCCCTCTCTGTCTTTCTCTCCTTTCTTCTGTCCATCATTTTGCTTTATCGTCCACATTCCTTGATTGCAAATTTATCTGTCAAATTCAGGGACAGAATAGCAGAAACCACAAAAACGTCAATGTTAATCTCCATATACTGTTCATGAACTATGTTCAGTGAACCATGTGACTCTATTGATGGGCACTTCATTTGGGAAGCTTTCACAGGCAGAGGAGCTGAAGGGCTTTTTTTAGGGCAGACGAGCTGGGTGGATTTGTGTGCTTTATGGTACTGTTTGAAACAGACCATGAACGATGGCACGCTCTGGCACAAGTGAATCTCTGTTCCATTTAGTTTGAAGATGAGTCATCTCTCTGCAAGCTGTGGTGGTGCAGAACTGATTATGGAACAAACAACAGACATTAAGGGAGTCGTGCTCCCACATAAAGTTCTACCCGCTACTCCAGATCGTCCTGGGGGCACAATTATGAGGCAGGAAATTGATAGCTTTATGCTGCTCCCACCCCATTACACAATCCATTGTCACAGTAACTGCTTATTGCCCCTGATGTGGTCTTCGGCAGGAAGGAGACCTGGAGAACCATTCCTGCAAACAGAGGATCTCTGCTTTGTGTGATGGAGGTGTAGGCCATCTCTGCAAACTGAGGATCTCTGAGATGTGTGGAGGAGGTATAGGCCATCTCTGCAAACTGAGGATCTCTGCTGTGTGTGGAGGAGCTGTATGCCAGCTGTTCCAGGGAATGAGGGCACAGATCATAACCCCTCTGCCAGCACTCTAATAACCCAAAACAGCTCCATTTAGCAAACGCTAAGGACATCAATCAGTGAGGATAGTCGCCTGGTGCACACAGAGTGTGCATGTGTGTGAGAGAGAGAGAGACTGTGCATGCGTGAGTGTGAGTGTGTGTGTGTGAGTGTTTGTGTGTGTGACTGTATATGTGTGTGTGTGTGTGTGTGTGAGTGAGTGAGTGTGTGTGTGTGTGAGAGAGTGCACGAGTGTGAGTGTGTGTGTGTGTGTGTGTGTTTGTGTGTGTGACTGTATGTGTGTGTGTGTGTGTGTGTGTGAGTGTGAGACTGTGTGTGTGTGTGTGTGTCTGTGAGAGTGTGTGTGTGAGACTGTGAGTGTGTGTGTGTGTGTGAGACTGTGTGTGCGGGTGGGTGTGTGTGTGAGACTGTGTGTGCGGGTGGGTGTGTGTGTGTGTGTGAGACTGTGTGTGTGTGTGTGAGAGTGTGTGTGTGAGACTGAGTGTGTGTGTGTGTGTGTGTGTGTGAGACTGTGTGTGTGTGTGTGTGTGTGTGTGTGAGAGAGTGTGTGTGTGAGACTGTGAGTGTGTGTGTGTGTGTGTGTGTGTGTGTGAGACTGTGTGTGCGGGTGGGTGTGTGTGTGAGACTGTGTGTGCGGGTGGGTGTGTGTGTGAGACTGTGTGTGCGGGTGGGTGTGTGTGTGTGTGTGTGAGACTGTGTGTGCGGGTGGGTGTGTGTGTGTGTGTGAGACTGTGTGTGCGGGTGGGTGTGTGTGTGAGACTGTGTGTGCGGGTGGGTGTGTGTGTGTGTGTGTGTGTGTGAGAGAGTGTGAGACTGTGTGTGTGTGTGTGTGAGACTGTGTGTGCGGGTGGGTGTGAAACTGTGTGTGTGTGTGTGTGTGTGTGTGTGTGTGTGAGACTGTGTGTGCGGGTGGGTGTGAGACTGTGTGTGTGTGTGTGTGTGTGTGTTTGAGACTGTGTGTGTGTGTGTGTGCGGGTGGGTGTGTGTGTGTGGGTGAGTGTGTGTGTGTGAGACTGTGTGTGTGGGTGGGTGTGTGTGTGTGAGAGTGTGTGTGTGCGGGTGGGTGTGTGTGTGTCATCGCCGTGGCGCCAGCCTGACGTCTAGCCGGTGCTGGAGGGAGGTGCAGCTGAGGTGAAGCGATGGTTTTACGGTCAGCGGAGCGGCCATTTTATCACTGGGGAGACACTCAGACAGTCCCCTTCACAGAACATGGCCCTTCTGAGAATATGGGAGATTCGTATGGGAGATTGTGATGTTGATTGGTTTATTGATTAGCTGGTAAACAGGCGGACATGTAGTACAGTGGGTAGGGAACAAGGTTTGAAGCTTAAAGGTTGCGGGTTCGTTTCCCAGGTAGGACACTGCCATTGTAGCCTTAAGCAAGGTACTTCACCTGAATCGCTTCAGTACAAATTAATACTTTGTAAAAATGCAAAAGTTCTGTAAAATGATCTGGAAAATTGCACATGCTAAATGCCTTTAAAGTAATTTGGTACTGGTGGGTATATTAATCAGGTCACAAAGGTGAAAAAGCAAGAAAGATTCACTCCTCAAACAGATAATCATACAGGTACCACATGAATACTGAAGTGCTACTTCAGTGCTGGAGGTAGCTGTATAATGTTGTATGGTACAGTAATCTTTTTAGATTTGGGTGTGCATGGCAAGTATTAACGGAAAGACTTGCACTCAATTATGGGGTGTTCTTTACAGGAACTAATGCGCTGAGTGCTAAGGAAGTACTGGAAATCAAATCACGGTCAGGAGAAAGCTGTCCTTTATAGAAACCAGAGCTCAAAGCAGGGATGAGATAATGGCGGAGGACGGCTATCTGTCAGTTATGGCCGTAGTTCTGCTGAGGCTTCACATACGGCCCAGGAGTCTCACAGCGCAGCTGTGCATTAATCCCTTCTCAAAGCAAGCCCGGCCAAAATAAATCAACAGAGGACTGTCAATAAATAGGACATTTTGTGGGGGAAAAAAAACAGCATTTGGATGCTGAATTAATCTCTCGCAGCCTTGGTTTGATATTTTTCAAGGTTAAAAGCTAAAAGAATTGGCAGCGGACCACGTAATAATATTTGAAGGCCTGCCATGCAATACCAATGACTCAATGACCAAGCAAACACGAAAAAAATCCTATAGTGTAAAATAGGCTGAGGCCTAAGATTTTGAACATATCCTAACACGGGTTTGTATAGAGAAGCAGTTAGATGGATCATATAAGTCAATGCATCATGATGACAAAGAGCTGAAAAGAGTATGGCAGTAGGGTGTAATATGCCTTTTCCTCATTGACACAGGGCAGTGCATGATGAAGCTCGCCTATAGGGACCCCCTCTCATTTTAAAACTAATGGGACCCCCCCCCCCCCATTTTAAAACTAATGGGGACCTGTGCTGAATGTGAAATGTATCGCTAACAGAAAAACGACAGCGGTTCTACTCTCTCACCCCCCCAGAGCGCTTTCACTCTCTTCTCACTTCCTTTCTCCCCCCTCTCCTCCACTCTCTTTCCCTCCTTTCTCTCTCTCCCTCTTCTTCCTCTTTCTCCTCCACCTTCTCTTTCCCTCCTTCCTCTCTTTCTGTCCTTCTTCTCTCTCTCCTTTCCTCCACTTTCTCTTTCCTGCCTTCCTCTCTCCTCTCCTCCACTCTCTCTTTCCCTCCTTTCTCTATTTCCGTCCTTCTTCTCTCTCTCCTTTCCTCCACTCTCTTTCCCTCCTTCCTCTCCCCCCTCCTCCACTCTCTTTCCCACATTTCTGTCTTTCCCTCCTTCCTCTGTCCGCTCTCCTCCTCCACTCTCTCTTTCTTCCCCTCCTTCCTCTGTCTGCTCTCCTCCTCCACTCTCTCTTTCTTTCCCTCCTTCCTCTCTCCCCTCTCCTCCTCCACTCTCTCGTTCTCTTTCCCTCCATCCTCTCTCCCCTGTCCCCCACTCTCTCCCTCCCTCACCCCCCCCACCCACCCCCCCCGCCGCACGCTCATCCATGTGATTCGCGGGAACGCTGTGTTCCGGCGGCTGGAAACCCCCCCCGTTGCCCTGGTAGCAGATAGCGCCTGACGCTACAGCATGACGTCCGCCAGTGATAAAAGGACAGCACCCCTTCTCCCCCGCCCCCTGGTAATCCCAAAATAAGTGTCTATGACCCTCAAAAGCCCAACCAAAGGCACGCTCATCTTCAGCGACTGTCTCGTCACTGCCTTGCATGAGCTCCAGATAAACTGTAGCAGTTTGCAAGTCACCGGTAAAGACTTCTGTTGCCCAGAAACAGGCCATGCACCCCAGTCGACCAGCCCACGAGGAACACCGCCATTACCAGGAAGCGAGCTTTTAAACACTATAGTTGAGACTGTTTACCCTAATTTCAGTATGTCTTTAGAAAAGCTGGACATTCTATTCTTGAAAAGCTTTAATCATATTGTTGAGATCTTGGCTCACATTTTGACACAGAAGGCAGTTACTAATAAAAATTGTGCTGAGGCATTTCTGCCTGTTTTCTCTGCTCATTGGCTGAGGCATTTCTGCCTGTTCTCTCTGCTCATTGGCTGAGGCATTTCTGCCTGTTCTCTCTGCTCATTGGCTGAGGCATTTCTGCCAGTTCCCTTTCCTCATTGGCTGAGGAATTTCTGCCTGTTCTGTCTGCTCATTGGCTGAGGCATTTCTGCCTGTTCTGTCTGGTCATTGGCTGAGGCATTACTGTCTGTTATCTCTGCTCATTGGCTGAGGCATTTCTGTCTGTTATCTCTGCTCATTGGCTGAGGCATTTCTGCCTGTTCTGTCTGCTCACTGGCTTCACGACTTAATTTATTCATTATTTTATTTTCCCCCTTTTTTCAGAAGTTGAAGGATGAGGCACTTAGCCTGAGCCAGACAATCACAATAAGTGTCAAGACAATTCTGCAGCCAGTTTGAAATGTGCTTGGAGTCTGATCTGTGTGTGTGTGTGTGTGTGTGTGTGTGTGTGTGTGGAATAATGTTATAGTTCTAACTCTGTAAAGATCAGTTCTCAGTCTAGTGGGCCTTTCTTCAGTTGCAATGCAAAGTCTTTGTTAGGTTAACATTATTCTTGTTTAATGAGCCTCTGTGCCTTCTTGGTTCACATGCAAACGCACGCACACACACACACACACACAAGCACATTATTTATTCTTTTCTGAAAATATTTTAGGCTGTCTAGTTGAGAACAGCGAAACCTGTTCAAAAACCACATCCTATCACACAATAAGCACCTGCTCAAAATTCACATCCTATCACAACAGGAACCTGCTCAAAAAATCACATCCTATCACACAACAAGGAACCTGCTAAAAATTCCCACACATAACCAAAACTACTGTGCAAAATGCAGTTCCCACAGAAAACCAAAACTACACCTCTATAAAGACACAGATCATGATAGGTCCTCTATGCTAGAGTTTAACAGAATATTCATGATTTAACTACCATAAATTATTTCAAATCAACACCATTATTCAGTTGTTATATTGTATTGTGACATTCTAAATACAGTTCAGAATTCATGTTCTTGCAAGCTATTGCACAGAATTTTTCTGCAAATGTCAGCACGTCTGAGACATGGCCTTTACTTAATTATATAAAGTCTTAGGGGAATAAAAGCGAAGTAAATGTGAAAAAAAAAACATGCAAAATACAGGAAATACAGGGAACACCAAGCCTACAAACGTGGATGATTTTTAAAGACGGATTTGTGCCAGGCAGTTTGCATTAGAACGTAACACAAAAACACCTGAGCTCCTCCCACACACATTAGAGGGAATCTGCATCTGATGGAACCACAGACTTTTCCCCGAGGGCTCATTCTGATTCAGAATCACCCCTGACAGAGTCTCCAGAATGCTTTCATTGCTCTATTACTGAATTCACGAGGCAGCGTGATTCCACGCCAGGCTCGTAGCCAGCTCATAATCTCCATGCAATGTAAGGTCAAGGTTTCCCAGGTATTGGCTCATAAATGCAGCTCGGGAACCATATTACAGGTGTCTGGGTACATGTTTCAAAGCCAAGGCTGACTGTAAAAAAAATATATATATATCACGTGTATGCATATTTAGAGCTGCTGTGAAATTAGACAACAGCTGGCAGAAAACAACTAAATATTTTTAAATTAATTGCAATAGAAAAGGCCAAAATTGCAGCCCATATTTTGCGAGTACATCAACATCTATTAATAACACTTGATAAAATATGCTAATACCGTCCGTTTGTGGATAACTCGGCATTGGAGTGCTAACATCATGTGCTGTGTAAAGGTAATTTCAACCCTGCTGAAATATCAAAATCCCGTTTCAGAGTACCAGCGCACATCTGTGGGGGAAAGGGCCGTGCCGCACAGGTGCATTATGGGTGCGGTGACTCACACCTCGGCCGTCGCTAGGGCGATCTCGACACCCTGCCCGGTCTGGCCGCAGCACATAAAGACAGATAAACTGTCCTCCCTGGGGATCATCTGCATACTGTGGAAGGGGCCGGGCTAGCAGGCAGGACCAGAGGAGTGTGAGCCACATTACGCAGCAGGGATGGAAATAGCACACCCGCTCCGCCACACTGTGAGCCGGCCCAGATTTTACTGCGAGCAGGTCATTGCTGGCCGGACACTTAACAATATTTAAAGCGATTTCACAGTCTTCGGAGTCGTAGTAAAATCTTTCCAGTCTTACGTCAGCCCCAACTCACGATTAGTGTGAGGCTGTATTAAGAAGGCTTCGAGTAAGTTTGTGACCGTCTTTTCCTCGTCTTGACCGTTCCAACAAAATCAAACATGGTTAATATTACCGCAGAGTATTGTGATGGTCAACGACGTGATTACAACGCTACACCGCCAACAGCCAATAGGTGCGCTGGCTTTGTCCGACATCAGCACAGCAGAAGAGGGCTAAAAAATCTCCAAAAGAATCCTGTTGGAGTCATAGGATGTGTGCAGCTGCATGATTCCCAGTCTTTGCAGAACCGTAGGCACCTCCAAGACTAAAAACCCATGATTTAGGACTGTTGTTAAACGTGAGAGCGTGTCAGGCTTTGGTTGTCTAGCAGTCATCTGATGTAAAGGAGGCGTCAGTGTGGGCATTATGACGGCAGCAGGCTTGTGCTCAGGAGCCACCTGCAGGCTCACCTGCTGCGGAGTAACACCTGTTGCGGCTCAAAGCGCCGTGCGTCCTCGCCGCTATTTCCAGCGCTTAATGACGGCGGAGAAAGAGGAGAGGAGAGGAGCGGAGCGGGGGAGAGAGAGGAGAGGAGAGCAGCGAAGAGGAGGAGAGAGTGGGGGAGAGAGCGGAGAGGAGGAGTGACCGGGGGAGAGAGCGGACAGGAGGAGAGAGCGGGGGAGAGAGCGGAGAGGAGAGGAGCGGGGGAGAGAGCGGGGGAGAGAGTGGAGAGGAGAGCAGCGGAGAGGAGGAGCGAGCGGGGGAGAGAGCAGAGAGGAGGAGAGACCGGGGGAGAGAGCGGACAGGAGGAGAGAGCGGGGGAGAGAGCGGAGAGGAGAGGAGCGGGGGAGAGAGCGGGGGAGAGAGTGGAGAGGAGAGCAGCGGAGAGGAGGAGCGAGCGGGGGAGAGAGCAGAGAGGAGGAGAGACCGGGGGAGAGAGCGGACAGGAGGAGAGAGCGGGGGAGAGAGCGGAGAGGAGGAGAGACCGGGGGAGAGAGCGGACAGGAGGAGAGAGCGGGGGAGAGAGAGGAGAGGAGAGGAGCGGAGAGGAGACGCAGCCCAGCCCGCCGCAGACCCGGCGCGACTCCGCTCCACCTGTTCGCTCGCGCTGAGGAGCGGCGACAACTGCCGAGCGGGAATTCCCCCGCGGGGAAAGAGAAGCCCGCCCTCACCCGCCGCTGACACTGGACACACGCGCGCACCGCCCGTCTCCCAACACACGCCCGTCTCCCAACACACACCCGTCTCCCAACACGCGCCCTCTCCCAACACACACCCTCTCCCAACATGCGCCCGTCTCCCAACACACAGGAGCACGTAACGCACTGCCACACACACACGCCCATCTCTCAACACACACCCGTCTCCCAACACACACCCATCTCCCAACACACAGGAGCACGTAACGCACTGCCACACACACACGCCCATCTCTCAACACACACCCGTCTCCCAACACACACCCATCTCCCAACACACAGGAGCACGTAACACTGCAAGCACTGCCGCAGGCTGGAGAGTGTGGGCTGATGGGGGGGGGGGGGGGGGGGGGGGAACAGCAATACCGGCCTGTAGTTCACTCTGGCCAAATCCTCCCAAAAAGAGCGTAAGATAGGTTGCAGCTGGAAGAGATATTGGTGTGCATCAGTAGGGGGGCGCTGTTCCAAACGCCTTATCTAGCAACTGAGGAAATAAGGAAGGCAGTTCCAGCTCCCCAAGGTTATGAAACAGAACCTGGCACTTCATCAAACGGGGATATGTTAGCTCCCATTCTCAACCGGAAAAACACCGGCTCTATCGGGCTGGCAGGTGAGCACGCCCCACAGCTCACTGCCTTGCATTTCAAACTGTCCTTGAGTCTCCAAGTCATCTTTGTAAATGTCCAAAGGCATTCTTGGATGACCTTCCTGGTTAAATCAATCTAGAATATGTCTTCTGGCTGGGTGAGAGAGTACATTTTCAGGTAGACTCCTATTCCCTCAGAACACAATCAGAGAGAAACAGAGAGGTAAGAGGAAAAGAGACACAGAAAGAAAGAGAGCGAGAACCATATGTGTATAACCTCTATGGCACACACTGAATCCAAACAATAGGCTATTGCTTCAGACCACCCACCACCCATCGATTGCTAACACAAAATACACAGATATAATAATATGACCCACTTAATGACTAAGGTAATGGTTCAGGACAACAGGCACTTAGTTTGTATTTCTCATGGATGGTCCCTCCATGTAGGCTGTAACCTCACCTATTCAAACTGCGACCGCTGAACTACTCGTCCAATTCTAAAACCGCAAACCGCCTGCAGCCAAAACGTCCCCCCGAGTCAAACACAGATTCCAGTGTTTCATGAGGCATACGCACGAGTCACACAAAACCGGCCTTTACTGAAGGAGAGAGGACAGGGCAGGTCACCGGACTGGCCTGCGAGATTGCGAGCACGGAATGAGGCTAACATCCCGAGAGGAGTCTGTTCGGGACACGTCGGCGCCTTACCCGAGGTTCGGCCACAGGGACCCCCCTAGGAGCCGCCTGCGCAGTACCGGGGGGGCGGGGAGGTGGGGTCTAATGGAGACTCCCGTGGCTCATCGGGACCACAGAAGTGTGCGCGTCTGTGTTGGAGCATGACTCGCTTGTGTAGGGACCCCGGTATGAGGGGCTTCCGGCCTGCTTGCGCTGTGATGGATGGATGAGCTCCACGCTCTGGTATCAGATTTGGAATGTACCAGCACAGGCAGCACCCTACCATGCAGGGACAGGGAATATTTAATGGGGAAATTAATATCCTGTGTCAAGGACAAACTAACAACAAATTACACCGACAGAATTTTTTTAAGCAACCCTGTAACCTCATTGACTCAAAGTCACTCTGTGTTAATATGTTCTTTCACCTCCTGCTTGTGAATGTAGCGGACGGTACCATCACCCTTTAAGGGTTAAGGCTGGAAAGAGCCGGTATGCCGTGGCTTTAAGAGGCGGGTCTCCTCACAGAGGGGCCAGACGCGCTCCGTGTGTGCGCTGGTTGTTTAATTAGCGGTGGCGGGCTCCGGCGGCCAGGGCGGACTGTGTGAAGTGGGCACTCGCTCAGCGTGCTCTCGGCCCTTGACACCAGAAAGAGCTGCATTGTGGGGATTTCTCCATCTCGTAATGAAAGCTGTATCCTTCAGAAGCAGAAAATTGATTCAAACAGCAGCTCGGAGGCCTGACTGAAAATGGCCTAACTATACGACAAAAGACTCACCCGGAACAGTAGGCCCTAAACCAATGAAATCACTCGGAACAGGAGACACTAAACCAATGAAATCACTCGGAACAGTACACCCTAAACCAATGAAATCACTTGGAAATGCAGACCTGCACCAATGAAATCACTCAGAATAGCAGACCCGAAACCAATGATGTCACTCAAAACAGTAGACTCTAAACCAATGAAATCACTCGAAACAGCAGACCCAAAACTAATGAAGTCACTCCGAATAGCAGACTCGAAACCAATGATGTCACTCGACACAGTAGACCCTAAGCCAATGAAATCACTTGGAACAGCAGACCCTAAACCAATGAACACCACTGTAGGAACTCACACACTCCGTCAGTGGCTTTTGAGGGTCTTTGATGTGTTGCCAGAGAACGTCACAGCCATTCTTTAATCATTTTAACAGATAGCTAAGCTAAAAACACACACAGCCGGTTTATTAAACCTTAATGACTTAATGTCTCACGCTCCAAAGAGGCTTAATATAACCTTGAGTGTGAAGAACATACAAACACGAAACAGAATATAGGCTACACAATGCATCATTCAACTGGATAGACCCACACTGCATGCAAGACTATCAGTCATTTGTTGCTATAATTCTTTACAAGATCCTTGTCAGACATTAATACCAGAATGGGTATGACATTGTGAAAAGTCATAGGTCTTTACAGATACCAGAATAAAGTCCCCACCAATAATTGGCCTCCCCGGTGTTTGGGAAGCTGAACTTCATCTTCCTTTTTACTTACGACAGATTACATTCCACAGGAGGGATAAGGAATATGTCTCCAATATTCAATATTACAGCAGCAAGCTATGACGCTTCCATTAATATATCCAGCTTATTAAAATATTTCCTGCAGTTTTGTTTGATTCACACCATTTTAAAAATATATAATTTTTATATTTCATGACTTCATTTAAAGGTCTCCTATTTGTTTTTGATCTTATTTGGGTTTTTTCCCCCGCAGGAACAGTTACTGATAACATCAATCAGGAAACCTCAATAAACTGCTCCTGTATATGAAGTCTAGCCGCTGTTCCAGGGGTCACACACAGTCCTCTGGAGCGAGCGCAGCTAAGTTGTTTAAAGTGCTCTGCGTCCCCTTAGCCTTTAGCGCACCTGCTTCCTAACAGGCGGAACCTGCACGGGTGCAGGTAGCGGCGGTGAGCAGGTTAGCCTCACCTTTCGGCTTCTTCCTGCGAGGTCTGGGCACGGCGGCATCCTGTCTCTTCACGCTTCTCAGTGCCCTTCGCGCGTCGAGCAATTCCTGCCTCAACATGGTGGCCGCAAAAACAAAACCCAAGTCCCGCTTTCTGATGTTTATCCCTGGAGTGTGAGACTCGCGAGGCACGCACACAAACTATCTTCTTTTGGTCCTGTTTTTATCTCTTTGGTCTTCGCGGGAGTGTTTTCCCCCCAGCTTCGGTTATGTGAAAGCTGTACCCCCAAAGCCCTTTCTGCCTCTCGCTCACTTCCGAGCTGGTGAGTCAAACGGTCTATTTCTGGTGCCATGTAATACACAGACTGTGCCACCATTCACTACTGCTGGCTCTGAGCAATACTACCAGATTACATAGAGGGCTGTTCTATCTTTGTGGCCCTGTTGTGGGGATTAAAAACGGTATATACCACCTAATGCTTATTCCAAATTCAGATGTACTTATATCTTCTTTAAATGCAGTGCAATATGGCCTAAAAATAACACTGAAATAAATATCTGCTTTGGACAATAGCAAAGTCACAGCATGAATGTTTTGATTCTATGCTTTCAGTGAAAGACAGAGGGCAAGTTTGTAGCACTATAAATAAAATCGGGGGTGGTGGATTCACTGCTGGCTGCCTCCATCTTTGTTTTCACCTTGCATGTTTAATCTCAACTTAAAAAAAAAATAGTTTTAACAAAAATGCAGTCTCTTCTAACTAGTTAAGTTTTATGATAGAAAACAAATATTTAACAAAACCATGCTACGGAAATAACAGACAACTAGCCGAAACAATGTATAATTTCAGCTATTAATTCTCAGTATGCAAATATGATTTATACACGAAATGAACATTTAGACATTAACTTTGTTTAGAACAAACGCCAAGTTTATTTGACTCCTGATTAGAAACACTGCCTATCCTTCAAAACGCACAATTCACACAACCGGTGATTTGTTAATACGAATCTCAGATATTTCTTAGACTAGCAGTTCCCGTCCCTGATTACTGGTGGATCTATCCAGCTGAAGGCACATTTCTCAATCAGTCAGATAAGGAGGCGCAAGAGGCCGGCGAGGGGAGGCTGTCTCGGGTTACTGCGGTCATGCTCAGCTGGAAATGAGTAGCGCTGCTTGCTAGCTGGCGACGTTAGCCACCATGCGAGGAACAGAGCAAACTACAATAGGGATTAGAAAACAATGAACATGTAATAACAAACAGCAAAAAAACGGGAAATGATTTGACATATCCGGGAAGCACTTCATGAATATTGCACGACAAGATACTATATCTAGCCAGCTGGGCAAGTGGCCAGAAGTTAAAACAAAACAAGGGAAGAAAGACCGCGTTCAGAATGGGGTGTAGAATGGACCCCGCTGTTCATGTGCACGTAGGCGGCCATAATTAACGCATCCACATACATCGTTTAAATTCATTTTTGCTCTCTGACAAAGCTGTGCGGTTCTCATAAGACACGGAAGGAAAAAACACACAATACCACGTCGATGACTCCAGTAACTTTACGTGCTATTAACGATATCTGCTGTAGCGTTAAAATCCGATAATTATCCTGATAATTATCGCGTTACTGTGTCCTACGGAGACCCGGCAGAGAAAAGGTCAAGTAGCCTAGGCAATTTTCTTTCGGATGGCAAAAAAAGTACTGCAATGAAACTATTTTCAAAAATAATATTTTTTGAATGTCTCTTGTCGTGTAGGTTTCGGCAGAGTGGGATTTATGGTTTTTGAGATTAAGACCAGTGAGCCATGTCCAAGGGATAAAAATGGTTTTAGGAGGAAGGTTTTTGTAAAGAAACCTTACGTGACAGCACTTTTAAATATTAGAGACAGGCGATCCTCTTGGTGGGTGAAAGCCGATTAGTAATACTACAGTCATCCTTTGCTCTGTGATAATGGTAAGAGGAGGTAGTGGTAAAACTGAATACAGTTATGACGACATTATTCCTTAATTAATCCCAATGCAATGTGAAGTCTGTATCAGCATTGAATAAACGTTTTCATTTTTTGATGGGTTTAATGTCAGTTTCACGTAAAACGTAAATAACACATTTACGTTTTTATACGTTCAACAACAGAATAGTTGTACATATATTATTTATAGTGAAGAAGTCCACATTATAACACTTGCGTCACTATCAGGTTACAAATTTAAAAATTCACATTTATATTTGATTTACTGTCGAGGCACTTCAGAAAGAGCCAAAAAATCTTAGAAACCAAAAAATTTAAGAGAAAGATGATGTCCCTTGGACCCTTGAGTAATGAGTAATCGCCTATTATTATACAGCACGAGACACAGTAACTTATTAGTCATCCTGTTGTATTGTCAGTGATACTGTTCTTCATGCGCTGAAATGTTAGAGGACTGATGACACAAACTTAGCGGTGTTGTAAGTGATAAATGTTTTTACAAGCATTTATCTTGCCTAAGATGTTAATAATAATAATAATAATAATAATAATAATAATAATAATACATGTTTTACAGTTCCTCTGTTCTCCTATGGTTAAACTGTTAAGCATACCAGCTGTTTGAAATGGTGGAAAATTTTAATGTTGAAACATTAAAAAAAAGAAGATCATTTCAGGGTGGTTTTAGGTAACTATTGACTTATGAGCAAGCACAGAACACAAGTGTTCCCCAGTATAATGTTTTAGGATCCATGGTCTCTGTGAATACATCAGATACTACTGATGATTGATTGTTTAACTGGCAAGAAGGTTGAAGTCTTAACGTGATACTTAAAACCACGCTTAAAGTGCATAGGTAGCTCAGCTCAAAGTTGGAATGGTTTCCCTTAAACATACAAACAACAAATTTGTTTGTCATTATCCACTTTATACTTGGGTACGTCTCAAAGTGGGGCAGGATGACTTCTAAAGATAAAGAAAAACACTGTTTAACACAGCTTTACTGTCTAAAAAACAACCAAGAAATGAATTCCATAAGCACGAAAAGGATTTACTGTGATGGATAGTTTATTTCTAAAATAATCTTGTTATAAATATCCTGAGTGATAGCCAGGAGGTAGAAAGACTGGAAGAAGTCATTTTAAGTAAACTGAAAACCAGAGAAGCAGTTGAATTTAAAAAGTAGTCAGTATGCAGGGGTATTTGTAATATAGTGCAAGCGTGTGATGTCAGGCATTCTCTGGTAGAGGGAAATTTCGGGACATTTCTTCTCAAACTGAGGTCCTCGCACCTCTAGGGATACTAAGTAATTCTTCAGGGGGTACAGAAGATACTTTTCCCCACTAGCTAACTTTGACCCTACCTACCTGATACCCCTATAAACACTGAGTAGAGATGCACATTACACACATTATATTACAGGCATTTAGAAGACGCACTACTGCAGGTTAAGCACCTTGCTCAAGGGTATGACGGCAGTGTCCTACCGGGGAATCGAACCTGCAACCTTTAGGTTACAAGACCAACTACCTTATACTACACTGCTGCCCAAGGACAACACATAGTGTACATGTTGATACGTTATACTCTGAACTGTAAAACCTGTTTTTCGACATTTACATTTTGAACTTCGGTCATTTGAAGTTCACTTCGTGATTGTGAGAGGAAAGGAAGATTAATTAGCTTGCTAGTACGAAGACTGGAGACCTAAATGTACTAGATAGTGTAGTAGAAAACAGTGGCCTACTTATGCTTTGTACTTATTTAAAAACACTTGAAATATGTTGAAGGTTTAAGCTTTTTTAATTTGCAAGGAGGGGAGACTAACATGCTAGAAATGTAGCTCTTAACACACTTGCATCTCGTTCTTCGATCATCTGGTACTTGCTTTTCTCTATTTTACAATATTCTGCGTGAGTTAGGGTAGGCAAACCGGCTGAAAATCAGAGCACGGCTGTTATTTTTTTTAAAATACGAGGAAGCAGTGTTTCTGAGCAGCAGTCATTTTTAACCCAGCACTCACAGATAAACGCACTGCACATGTGCAGCATGACAGCAAGGAACGCCAGGGAACGTTCTAGAGGGGCGTGAGACAAGGGGGAAATGAGAGGCTGCTCGTCTGGAATACTAAAGCATTCCCTGGTTTTCCGAGACGCACTGGCAAACCACGCCGGAGCTGAGATTTCATTATGCCTATGATTCTATTAAAATGCGATTTGGTATTCAAGGCAACCTCCGCTCGTGTGTGCGCCTGTGTGTGTGCACGTGCCTGTGCCTGTTTGTGTGGTGTGTGCCTGTGTGTGCGTATGTGCCTGTGTGTGTACCTGTGTGTGTGTGTGTGTGTGTGTGTGTGCATGCATGTGTGGTGTGTGCCTGTGCGTGTGTGCCTGTGTGTGCGTATGTGCCTGTGTGTGTGCGTGTGCATGCGCGCATGTGTGTGTGTGTGGTGTGTGCCTGTGTGTGTGCGTGTGCATGCGCGCATGTGTGTGTGTGTGGTGTGTGCCTGTGTGTGTGTGTGTGTGTGTGCACATGCGTGCTTGTGTGTGCGTATGTACCTGTGTGTGTGTGTGTTTGGCGGGGGGGGGGGGCTGTTTGACCTATGGCAGCAAGGAACAGTCTCTGAGAAACAAGATGGATTCTTTGACTCTGGCCTCTGTGTGTGGGAAGGAGCTGCAGCTCTAGCTTCCCTGTCGGCACATCTTCAAAGGGAAGCCTCCCTCCAATCAGACGCACGCAGAGAGCCAGCTGCACCGTAGCCTACTCACACACGCAGCAGTGATCCCCAGAATGCCTTCTGACCCCCCGGCAAAATCAAAAATGCGCTGAACTCGGCTGATGTTGCCATGGGAGCGATGAGAGAATCGGTACAGAATACCCTGTGGAGCACACTACACCCCCTGGATTGAGAACGTAGTGTACAGTTCTGAAACAGCTCGACAAAATGGTGTCTGTTACAAGCTGGAAGGGACGGACTGTTACTGTGTCCGCCATGTACCTGGGAATAATCAACGACCCACACTCAACGACACAAGGGATCTGAAGGGGATACACCTTAAAATGCTCAGTGTCACCAATAACACTTAACAAAGTTGTTTATAGTGAGCTCATTGAGTGTAAATGAGTCCAAGAGGGATTCCAGCAAAATGTATGAAATCTATTAGAGTTCATTAAATGCTGAATGGTTTACTGAGTTGAAAGTGGTTTCCGTGTTTCTTGAAGTTAATATGGAGCTCTAGTGCACTGGTGTTCTTTTAGTGAGGAAAGAACATCTAAGCATCCATGAAGACTGGGCCTTCATTAACTGCATCACATTAGCAAGCAAACAGCTCATTACTCCGGGGGGGAGGGGGCTGTTAGACGGCAGGCTTACTGTCCCCTGAGGACATACTCAAACACCCAGCCTGAGCACAGACACCCTGAGGACATACTCAAACACCCAGCCTGAACACAGACCCCCCTGAGCACAGACTCCCCTGAGGACATACTCAAACACCCAGTCTGAGCACAGACCCCCCCCCGAGGACATACTCAAACACCCAGTCTGAGCACAGACCCCCCTGAGGACATACTCAAACACCCAGCCTGAGTACAGACCCCCTGAGGACATACTCAAACACCCAGTCTGAGCACAGACCCCCCTGAGGACATACTCAAACACCCAGCCTGAGTACAGACCCCCTGAGGACATACTCAAACACCCAGCCTGAGTACAGACCCCCTGAGGACATACTCAAACACCCAGCCTGAACACAGACTCCCCTGAGGACATACTGAAACACCCAGCCTGAACACAGACCTCCCTGAGGACATACTCAAACACCCAGTCTGAGCACAGACCCCCTGAGGACATACTCAAACACCCAGCCTGAACACAGACCTCCCTGAGGACATACTGAAACACCCAGTCTGAGCACAGACCCCCCTGAGGACATACTCAAACACCGTGCGGAGGAGTACTGCGTCAAAACAGCGCTTTATGTGTTTTCACAGCCACGGCCCCTGTAGTGTAATAACACTGGGAGTTTTCTAAAACAAAGATATGAGAACCAAGGCTTCTGGAACTCTGTGCCTATTCAAAATGGACCTTGCAGCACACGTTCCTCAGAGTAATACAGCGAGCAAGTCTTTTTGTTTGGTGTTCAATACAATAAACAAAAATGTCCTAAAATTACATAAGATGGGAAAGGGGTACAATGTGTCCAAGGCAAATTCACACCTTTCCTTGGGGTCTAATCCTGCTCTGACGCAGAGAAGACAAGACAATGCACTCATGTCCCGAAGCTCAGTGTATCTACGCCTGGACATGTTCACGTTGATGGAGGGGGAAAAATGATAAGAACCCATAAAGGTTTTGCTCTCCTTGTTGTCGTAGCTGGATCTGTCAGATCACAGCCCAGGGCCTTGTCTCTGCAGTCAGGCTATAATTAGAAGTGATGTGTTCTGGTGCAACAGGAGATCGCCTGGCCTATTAACATCGCAAAAATCTGAGGCCTGGCACATTCCGAGGTATAAATAACCAGGGAGAGATGGATGAGGGGGCGAGGAGAGATACGGAGAGCGTGACTGACAGCACAGCTGCTGCCTGTGAGGTCAGGGCAGGGGGGATCAGGAACACGGCGAGTCGCCTTTCGCCCGGGGGGGAGGAGCCAACGCGCCCCGTGGGGGGGAGGCCGACGCCCCACACCGGGGGGAAAGTTGAGTCCGAGCCGAGGAGCAGGAACCCGCACCGTTAAATACCCCAGGATGGAAAAATATCAAAGCATCGGCTGCGGTCCAACACAACAGCTACAGCGCTAGTGACAGCTACCAGTAAACAGCCACACTTTTACTGTCACTGCAGATGGACGCATAGCAAATAGAGCAACAGCCAGGAGTTGGTAAGACAACTGCTCTTACTCTCAGAAGCAACGGCTCGTTTTTTATCTCGAAGTGTGACCTCAATGCGAAGAAAGTTAAATTATTCTGTTTGGATGAATGGGCACCCTCTGACCTCTTTCAACACAGTCCTAGTTCGGGGCAAAGCACCATGGGAACTGAATGCCATAGACACGCCTGGATCCAGGGCTTCAGCTGAGGCAGATTTGTGCTGCTGCCGCTTGACTGCGAAGCTCGAGGGTGTCAGTGACACTGCTGACGCTCGTCGAGTGGGACAGGTTCCCTGTGAATACACCTCCGCTCCGTACCCCCTCATACCCAAAATAACCATCTGTACCCCCTCATACCCCATATACCTGCCTGTACCCCCTCATACCCCAACTACCTGCCTGTACCCACTCATACCCCAAATACCTGCCTGTACCCCCTCATACCCCATATACCTGCCTGTACCCCCTCATACCCCAACTACCTGCCTGTACCCACTCATACCCCAAATACCTGCCTGTACCCCCTCATACCCCATATACCTGCCTGTACCCCCTCATACCCAATATACCTGCCTGTACCCACTCATACCCCAAATACCTGCCTGTACCCCCTTATACCCCATATACCTGCCTGTACCCCCTCATACCCCAACTACCTGCCTGTACCCACTCATACCCCAAATACCTGCCTGTACCCCCTCATACCCAATATACCTGCCTGTACCCCTCATACCCTATATACTTGCCTGTACCCCCTCATACCCAAAGTAACCATCTGTACCCCCTCATACCCCACCTACCTGCCTGTACCCCCTCATACCCCAACTACCTGCCTGTACCCACTCATACCCTGTATACTTGCCTGTACCCCCTTATACCCAAAATAACCATCTGTACCCCCTCATACCCCACCTACCTGCCTGTACCCCCTCATACCCCAAATACCTGCCTGTACCCCCTCATACCCCATATCCCTGTCTGTACCCCCTCATACCCCATCTACCTGCATGTACCCCCTCATATCCCAACTACCTCTCTGTACCCCCTCATATCCCAACTACCTCTCTGTACCCCCTCATACCCCAATTATCTACCTGTACCCCCTCATACCCCAACTATTTGCCTGTACCCCCTCATACCCCATATACCTGCCTGTACCACCTAATACCCCAACTACCTCTCTGTGCCCCCTCATATCCCAACTACCTCTCTGTACCCCCTCATACCCCAATTATCTACCTGTACCCCCTCATACCCCACCTATCTGCCTGTACCCCCTCATATCCTAACTACCTCTCTGTACCCCCTCATACCCCACCTACCTGCCTGTACCCCCTCATACCCCACCTATCTGCCTGTACCCCCTCATATCCCAACTACCTCTCTGTACCCCCTCATACCCCAATTATCTACCTGTACCCCCTCATACCCCACCTATCTGCCTGTACCCCCTCATATCCCAACTACCTCTCTGTACCCCCTCATACCCCAACTATCTACCTGTACCCCCTCATACCCCATATACCTGCCCGTACCCCCTCATACCCCACCTACCTGCCTGTACCCCCTCATACACCCCACCTGTCTGTATGGATATGGCTCAGGCGCAGACTGATTTACCGAAGGTAGACTGTGCAGGAGTACTGTGCAGCAGGACACTGGACCTGTGAATTCCTGTAAATCCTGGTAGCCACAGAGGTGGGTCCAGTCCTCCTAACCCCCCCCCCCCCCACACACACACACACTGCATCTGGGATGAGCAAATATTACTTTCCTGATATTAATCCATTGCAGGTCCCAGTCTGCAGACTGCAAATAGACAGGCCCAAACGCCTGAGACATCAAACTTTATTTTAGGAAGACAGGATTTCGTTGCGTTGCGTGCGTTGTCTTTATTCCAACAAAATGACCCTTAAGACTCCACATCATTAATGATATAATTTCAGCAGTGCTCTAATATTTACTCAGCCTCTGTCTCAGTTCTGGAAGGTGAACAGTTTTGAGGAATTCCTCTGCCCCCACCACCATCTACTTATGTGTTCCTCCCACCTATGAATAGGATATAGGACATGATGAAGCCATCCAACTGATCTGCTAGTTTTGGATAATGACCCTGGTGCTGTACAGGTAAGACAGACCTTTGCCCTTCCACTGTACACAGATTCACCACATCACAGCAATGAGAAGGAAATATATTCCTCCAGTTGGAGCTGATGTCTTACTGTCTACACCTGACCGCACACATTTTACCACATAAGTGCTTCCTGCACTGGCAGACAGGAGACTACATCCTCACCTTGCCTTCAGGTAGCCTAGGTTACACGGGCATGGCCACTTAGAGCCAGCCAGTGCATTCTGCAGACATACTGAGGAAGGGACGTCTAATTCATCATGCGTCTCTTCAACTGGCTGATCTAAGATCAGTTTAACCTTTCACCTCACAATGGGTAAGGCTGGGACACAAACTAGGAAACTCATCCACGGTCAGCAGCTTTATAAATACAGGCCCTGTTTGATTCCTCTAGCTCCTGCGGCCCCTCCACCTTTCCCTGCAGTACTGGCTCTGTTGAGCGTCTGTAGCTCAGGGGTGAGGGTACAGGGCAGGGGTCTGCAGCTCTAGTCCTGCAGAGCGTAATCAGAGCTTAATTACTCTCCCAAATAGCTTAATTACTCACCCAAAGAGCTTAATTACTCACCCACAGAGCTTAATTACTCACCCAAGGAGCTTAATTACTCACACAAGGAGCTTAATTACTCACTCAAAGAGCTTAATTACTCACCCAAACAGCTTAATTACTCACTCAAAGAGCTTAATTACTCTCCCAAAGAGCTTAATTACTCACTCAAAGAGCTTAATTACTCACTCAAAGGGCTTAATTACTCGCTCAAAGAGCTTAATTACTCACCCAAAGAGCTTAATTACTCACCCAAGGAGCTTAATTACTCACCCACAGAGCTTAATTACTCACTCAAAGAGCTTAATTACTCTCCCAAAGAGCTTAATTACTCACTCAAAGAGCTTAATTACTCACTCAAAGAGCTTAATTACTCACCCACAGAGCTTAATTACTCACCCAAGGAGCTTAATTACTCACCCACAGAGCTTAATTACTCACCCAAACAGCTTAATTACTCACTCACAGAGCTTAATTACTCACCCAAAGAGCTTAATTACTCACCCAAGGAGCTTAATTACTCTCCCAAAGAGCTTAATTACTCACTCAAAGAGCTTAATTACTCACTCAAAGGGCTTAATTACTCGCTCAAAGAGCTTAATTACTCACCAAAAAGCTTAATTACTCAAAGAGCTTAATTACTCACCCAAACAGCTTAATTACTCACTCAAAGAGCTTAATTACTCACTCAAAGAGCTTAATTACTCTCCCAAAGAGCTTAATTACTCACTCACAGAGCTTAATTACTCACCCAAGGAGCTTAATTACTCAGAGCTTAATTACTCACCCAAACAGCTTAATTACTCAAAGAGCTTAATTACTCACTCAAAGAGTTTAATTACTCTCCCAAAGAGCTTAATTACTCACTCACAGAGCTTAATTACTCACCCAAGGAGCTTAATTACTCACCCACAGAGCTTAATTACTCACTCAAAGAGCTTAATTACTCACTCAAAGAGCTTAATTACTCTCCCAAAGAGCTTAATTACTCACTCACAGAGCTTAATTACTCACCCAAACAGCTTAATTACTCAAAGAGCTTAATTACTCACCCAAACAGCTTAATTACTCAAAGAGCTTAATTACTCACTCAAAGAGCTTAATTACTCACCCAAACAGCTTAATTACTCAAAGAGCTTAATTACTCACCAAAAAGCTTAATTACTCAAAGAGCTTAATTACTCACTCACAGAGCTTAATTACTCACCCAAGGAGCTTAATTACTCACCCACAGAGCTTAATTACTCACTCAAAGGGCTTAATTACTCTCCCAAAGAGCTTAATTACTCACTCAAAGAGCTTAATTACTCACCCAAACAGCTTAATTACTCAAAGAGCTTAATTACTCACCCAAACAGCTTAATTACTCACTCAAAGAGCTTAATTACTCACCCAAGGAGCTTAATTACTCACCAAAAAGCTTAATTACTCAAAGAGCTTAATTACTCACCCAAACAGCTTATTTACTCACTCAAAGGGCTTAATTTCTCCCCCAAGGAGCTTAATTACTCACTCAAAGAGCTTAATTACTCACCCAAACAGCTTAATTACTCACTCAAAGAGCTTAATTTCTCCCCCAAAGAGCTTAATTACTCACTCAAAGCGGTTGGGTATGTCGTTCTCTCACCTGCTTTCTGGGGGTTAAATTAGTCGGTAGTTTAAAGGTGAACCCTGGTGGACCCCGAGGGTCTCCAGGATCCAGGTGAGGGGCACCCCGATACAAAGCATGCTCGACTGCCGCGGGGCCCGCGCACACCCCCATAATTACCTTCTCCCAGATCCAGGACAGCGAGGACGGCGCTGGTCTTGGCCTCGCCCAGGTAGTTGCTGGCGATGCAGGTGTAGAGGCCGGCGTGGCTGGGCTTGCAGTCGCGGATCCACAGGCCTCCGTACTCCTGGTTGTCCATGTCCAGCAGGTTCTGGTTGTGGTACCAGTACAGGCAGGGCTGCGGGTCCCCGGCCACCGCCACCTTCAGCCGGATGTCGCAGCCCAGCCCCACCGCCGCGTTCCTCATCTTGCGGATGAACACGGGCGGGGTCGGCGTCGGGTAAACTGAATCCGCCGGGTCCGGCACCACCTGGTCCGGGCTGACTTTGGCCCGTTTGAGCGGGATCCGGGGACTAGGGGGCGCCCCGCCATGGGCCTCTTCCTCGGCCCCCTTCTTCAGAGTCATCTGGACCTCGGCTTTCCTCATCATCGGTCACTTGTCCCAAACAAACTTTTATTTTTCTCACTTTTTGCTGTTGTGTTTTTCACACGGTGAAGGTGATTCGAGTTTATTTAGCATTTATTTTGAAGCAGGCAGCTTTGCATAGGTGTGTTTTATCTCACAGTCACAGTCATCCCAGAATCTGTTTGCTTAAGGTAGATCTCAAGGTATTTTGGTATCTGTGCCAAATGTTCAAAACCGTCGCTCTGTTAGAAAAATTCCAACTCATTCAAAGGCGAATTGCAATGCAGGTATTTACCATTTTAGCGTCTGTAATCCAGGCTGGTTCCTGTATAACACAACAGGAACATTTTGGAAAGGATTTCATTTCCAAAACAAATTCAAATAAAAATAGCCCTACTTCAAAAGATTTCAAAACTTTCGGCCAGAAGTATGCGTATATTCAAAAATATATTACCTTAAAGTTTCTTGTGCTAAAAAGTTTTGGAATAGTTTGTAACATCCTTGGAATGTCCAATTAGAGTAATGTGAAGGGAGAAGGAAAAAAAAAAAGAAAACAGAATATTGAATCTTTGGCTAACGAAGCAGATCCAGGCTGTGCGAGATCTCCTGGCCCGTGGTATTTTTAGTGCCAGTCCTGGAGGATCATGTTGCATTAGCGGCTCTCGGCCGAGCCTTTGGAAAACGCCGGCGTCTGATTTTCACCCTTCCCATGCAGATCTTCCCGGTCTTAAGGGCTTGACGAAGAGCGGCTCTGGATCCTTCGCTTTTTCTGAACTTTCACATGTCCAGCGTTGCCGGCAGTCCGAACGCGGCTTCCAACCGTGTAGGCGTTTGTCCGTAGTGCACCCGCGGTACCCGATCCTGCCCCCCCCCTCTGGATGGTAAGCTCTCTCGCTCGGTCTCGCTCTCTCCCCCCTCACTCTCCAAGTCCCTGGGGAGGTGACAGCCCAGTCCCCCTAAGCCTAAGAGTGACAGCTGAGCCCTGATAGGTCACATTTTTTGGACAGCCCGGATGCATCTGTCGCCTCCCGCCCCCCAGAAAGCGCAGCCAATCGAAAGGGCGGTAGGTGTGAGAGAGGGGTAAGGGGGCGGGGGGGTCTCACTCGGGACCCTTCGTCAGTGGTGGGAGGAGCCCCCGCAGACAGACCTATCCGGAGTGTTTCGGCAGGACAGACCTGTGCGGTTATGGGACACGGTTCACATGGGATTCGCTCAGTTTCATTCCCACTGTCTAAAAAAGACATGCCAGGCATATGCTACTGCTCTGTAGCGTAACGGCTCTAACTTATATAACACGCGCTTACTGTGAGTTACAGTGCCTTCGGAAAGTATTCAGACCCCTTCACTTTTTCCACGTTTGTTACAGCCTTATTATAAAATGGGTTAAATTAATTTGTATTCTCATCAATCTACACACAATACCCCATAATGACAAAGCAAAAACAGGTTTAGAAATTTTTGCAAATTCATATTTTAAAAAAGGAAATATCACATATTCAAATATTCAGACCCTTTACTCAGTACTTTGTTGAGGCACCTTTGGCAGTGATTACAGCCTTGAGTCTTCTTGGGTATGACACTACAAGCTTGGCACACCTGTATTTGGAGTATTTATTCTCTGCAGATCCTCTCAAGCTCTGTCAGGTTGGATGGGGAGCATTGCTGCACAGCTATTTTCAGGTCTCTCCAGAGAAGTTCTATCGGATTCAAGTCTGGGCCAATCAAGGACATTCACAGACTTGTCCTGAAGCTACTCCTGCGTTGTCTTGGCTGTGTGCTTAGGGTTGTTGGTCCTGTTGGAAGGTGAACCTTTGGCCCAGTCTGAAGTCCTGAGCGCTCTGGCGCAGGTTTTCATCAAGGATCTCTCTGTACTTTGCGCCGTTCATCTTTACCTCGATCCTAACTAGTTTCCCAGTTCTTGCCATTGAAAAACATCTCCACAGCACGATGCTGCCGCCACCATGCTTCACTGTAGGGATGGTATTGGCCAGGTGATGAGCGGTGCCTGGCTTCCTCCAGACTTGATGCTTGGCATTGTGGCCAAAGAGTTCACTCTTGGTTTCATCAGACCAGATAATCTTGTTTCTCATAGTCTGGGAGTCCTTTAGGTGCCTTTTGGCAAACTCCAAGCAGGCTGTCACGTGCCTTTTACTGAAGAGTGGCTTCCGTCTGGCCACACTGCCATAAAGGCCTGATTGGTGGAGACCTGCAGAAATGGTTGTCCTTCTGGAAGGTTCTCCCATCTCCACAGAGGAACTCTAGAGCTTTGTCAGAGTGGCCATCGGGTTCTTGGTCTCCCTGACCAAGGCCCTTCTCCCCCAGTTACTTAATTTGGCCAAGCGGCCAGCTCTAGGAAGAGCCTTGGTGGTTCCAAACTTCTTCCATTTAAAAATGATGGAGGCCACTGTGTTCTTTGGGACCTGCAATGCAGCTTAAATTTTTTTGTATCCTTCAATCCGGTCTCAGAGGTCTACAGACAATTCCTTCAACTTCATGGCTCGGTTTTCGCTCTGACATGCACTGTCAACTGTGGGACCTTATATAGACAGGTGTGTGCCTTTCAAAATCATGTCCAATCAATTGAATTTACCATAGGTGGACTCCAATCAAGTTGTAGAAACTCAAGTCTCAAGTATGATCAATGGAAACAGGCTGCACCTGAGCTCAATTTTGAGTGTCATAGCAAAGGGTTTGTATACTTATTCAAATGTGATATTTCAGTTTTTTTATTTTTAATAAATTTGCAAAAATTTCTAAACTTTTTTCGCTTTGTCATTATGGGGTATTGTGTGTAGATTGATGAGAATAAAATTAATTTAATCAATTTTAGAATAAGGCTGTAACAAAATGTGGAAAAAGTGAAGGGGTCTGAATACTTTCTGAAGGCACTGTATAAGCGTACAAGCAGAAAAATATCATTTAAACAACTTTAAGAATTGCAAGGATACTAAACATATGACATTATCTAGCTTGTAAGAGTATGTCGGTGGATTCATAATAATGGTTTAAAAAAAATGATGGGGTCTGTATTAAATGACATTAGTTTGTTTACACAATATAATAATATCACATAGATCTACATAGCTTACCGAGACGTGACAGAAAAAAAGTTTTTAATATTTAAAATATATGTTGACATAATACAAGTATCTTTGCTGACAAAAAGATGTTGCATAGAAAATAGTTTTAAAAACATACTATTTATTTTATATATATCGAATGCGCTTGCAGGGTATGTTTCATTATAATAGAATATATGGTTTATGAGATTCAGACCAGAGACTCAAAAATGTATTGCCAGGTCTTAATCATGCCAGCCCTATAATCTGGGTTCTGAAGTATTCAGTCCAGCAGTAGCATGTGCTTGTGCATTAGGTACTGTCCGAAGGTTTGATGAATAAGCCCTATTGAGTAACACAAGGAAGTTTTTATAAAGCTGAGAATTGGAAGCTGATGTATGATGAATCTCAAGGGTCTACCATGTCCAGCAATATCAGTGACTGTGCTGGGAGTGACACAGTGCTATTGGTGCCTGTGCTGGGACTGACACGGCCCTATCGGCTGTGCTGAAACAGACACAGAGCTATCGGTGGCTGTGCTGGGACTGACACAGCCCTATCGGCTGTGCTGGGACTGACACAGCCCTATCGGCTGTGCTGAGACAGACACAGAGCTATCGGTGGCTGTGCTGGGACTGACACAGCCCTATCGGCTGTGCTGAGACAGACATAGAGCTATTGGTGGCTGTGTTGGGACTGACACAGCACTATTGGTGGCTGTGCTGGGACTGACAAAGAGCTATTGGTGGCTGTGCTGGGACTGACACAGCACTATCGGTGGCTGTGCTGGGACTGACACAGCCCTATTGGTGGCTGTGCTGGAACTGACACAGCCCTATCGGCTGTGCTGAAACAGACACAGAACTATCGGTGGCTGTGCTGGGACTGACACAGCCCTATTGGCTGTGCTGGGACTTTCACAGAGCTATCGGCTGTGCTGAGACAGACACAGAGCTGTCAGTGGCTGTGCTGGGACTGACACAGCACTATTGGTGCCTGTGCTGGGACTGACACAGCCCTATCGGCTGTGCTGGGACTTTCACAGAGCTATCGGCTGTGCTGAGACAGACACAGCGCTATCGGTGGCTGTGCTTGGACTGACACAGCCCAATTGGCTGTCCTGAGACAGACACAGAGCTATCGGTGGCTGTGCTGGGACTGACAAAGAGCTATTGGTGGCTGTGCTGGGACTGACACAGCACTATCGGTGGCTGTGCTGGGACTGACACAGCCCTATTGGCTGTGCTGAGACAGACAGAGCCCTATCGGCTGTGCTGGGACTGACATAGAGCTATCGGTGGCTGTGCTGGGACTGACACAGCGCTATTGTCTGTGCTGGAACTGATACAGCCCTATTGGCTGTGCTGGGAGTGACAGTGCTATCGGCTGTGCTGGGACTGACACAGTGCTATTGGCTGCGCTGGGAGTGACACAGAGCTATCGGTGGTTGTGCTGGGACTGACACAGAGCTATCGGTGCTTGTGCTGGGAGTGACAGCACTATCGGCTGTGCTGGGACTGACACAGTGCTATTGGCTGTGCTGGGAGTGACATAGAACTATCGGTGGTTGTGCTGGGACTGACACAGAGCTATCGGTGCCTGTGCTGGGAGTGACAGCACTATCGACTGTGCTGGGACTGACACAGCTCTATTGATGACTGTGCTGGGACTGACACAGCGCTATCAATTCCTGTGCTGGGACTGACACAGCTCTATTGATGACTGTGCTGGGTCTGACACAGCACTATCAGTGCCTGTGCTGGGACTGACACAGAGCTATCGGTGGCTGTGCTGGGACTGACACAGTGGTATCGGCTGTGTTGGGACTGACACAGTGCTATCGGTGCCTGTGCTGGGAGTGACACAGCACTATCGACTGTGCTGGGACTGACACAGTGGTATTGTTTGTGCTGGGACTGACACAGCACTATTGATGACTGCATTGGGACTGACACAGAGCTATCAGTGCCTGTGCTGGGACTGACACAGAGCTATCGGTGCTTGTGCTGGGACTGACACAGCGCTATCGGCTGTGCTGGGACTGACACAGTGCTATTGGCTGTGCTGGGAGTGACACAGAGCTATCAGTGGCTGTGCTGGGAGTGACACAGCGCTATCTGTGCCTGTGCTGGGACTGACACAGCGCTATCGGTGGCTGTGCTGCGAGTGACACAGCACTATCGGCTGTGCTGGGACTGACACAGCACTATTGGTGCCAGTGCTGGGACTGACACAGCGCTATCTGTGGCTGTGCTGGGAGTGACACAGAGCTATTGACTATGCTGGGACTCACACAGTGCTATCGATGACTGTGCTGGGATTGACACAGCGCTATCGGCTGTGCTAGGACTGACACAGAGCTATCTGTGACTGTGCTGGGAGTGACACAGAGCTATCGGCTGTGCTAGGACTGACACAGCGCTATCTGTGACTGTGCTGGGAGTGATACAGAGCTATTGACTATGCTGGGACTCACACAGTGCTATCGGTGACTGTGCTGGGACTGACACAGCACTATCGATGACTGTGCTGGGACTGACACAGCCCTATCTGTGGCTGTGCTGGGAGTGACACAGCGCTATCGGCTGTGCTGGGACTGACACAGTGCTATCAGCTGTGCTGGGACTGACACAGCACTATCGATGACTGTGCTGGGATTGACACAGCGCTATCAGTGCCTGTGCTGGGACTGACACAGAGCTATCGGTGACTCTGCTGGGACTGACACAGCACTATTGGTGGCTGTGCTGGGACTGACACAGCCCTATAGGCTGTGCTAGGACTGACACAGAGCTATCTGTGACTGTGCTGGGAGTGACACAGCGCTATCGGTGGCTGTGCTGGGAGTGACACGGCGCTATTGGCTGTCCTGGGAATGTCAGAGAGCTCATGCTTCCTAAATGTCATACTAACATTCTCAGATGGGGCCTGATCAGCCAACATGGAGTAGTGGCAATAAATCAACACTATCACAAGATCTTACTCTATCAGCAAGCAAATGGGGGAAATAATGTGAATGATACCAGTAAAAAATAGTAAAAATAAGTTAAAATAAATAAAATACAGATAGATATTTTAAGATATAGATATTTTAGATAAATAGAAATAGATAATGTCTTGTAAACCTAATCTAGACATGGTACATTCTTAGCAGTTTCAACTTCTATGAAAAAGGAAAACATTCCGATTAGGAAAATAAACTGAAAATATAAAACAGCACATACATTTAATTGTTTTGTATTGCTCAGCTTAGTCATTACTATCATAGCTGTGTTAACCAATATACATATATACTGTGTAGGATTTTGCTGTGGTAATAAGCTATGATACTC
>CM077298.1:2832500-2950000 GCA_039654925.1 Anguilla pacifica
TGACGCACGAGGACCAGTAACGACCACGCAGCCGCTCGGCAGACTGAGACCCCGCGCACAGGTCCACCAGTCAAGACGCGCAACTTGTGGATACTGCAGTTGAGGTGGCTTTCGGGTAGAGCAAAGGAAGCAGGACGACTTGGAATTCTGGACTTAATTGGACTGTGCTGAGGCTGTTTGGCTTGGAATTCTGGGCTAAATTGGACTGTGCTGAGGCTGTTTGGCTTGGAATTCTGGGCTAAATTGGACTGTGCTGAGGCTGTTTGGCTCTGATTCCTGGGCTAAAGTGGACTAAATTGGCGCTGCTTGACGGCGTTTGCGACACCCCGTTCCCCACTGAGCGGTTTGGGCGGAGCGAGCATGCGGTGCGGGTACCCTAGCCTGTCCTGCGGCCTCCTGGTGGCACTGGTTCTGTGTGCCGCGCCCTGGACCCGGGCCTGCCAGGAGAAGCATCCGGAGCACGGCCTGGTGCTGGACTGGCTGAGGCAGCTGATCCTGGCCCGGCTGGGGCTGGAGGAAGCGCCCGTCCCGGGGGCGCCAGAGGGGCCGGGGAGGCCGGGGGGGCCGGGGGCGCACCGGCCCCTCAGGTCCCGGGTGGGGAGGGCGGCCCCGTCCGAGGGCAGGCAGACCCACCAGGACGCCTCGCAGGTCATCCTCTTCCCCAGCTCGGGTCAGTCCCAAACCCGGTCCGGAGCGTGAGGGAGGGGCTGGAGTTCGGCTGGGGGCTGAGCGTGCGGGGGAGGGGCTGGAGTTCGGCTGGGTGCTGAGCGTGCGGGGGAGGGGCTGGAGTTCGGCTGGGGGCTGAGCGTGCGAGGGAGGGGCTGGAGTTCGGCTGGGGGCTGAGCGTGCGTGGGGAGGGGCTGGAGTTCGACTGGGGGCTGAGCGTGCGTGGGGGATGGTGGGGGGGGGGGGAGACAGGGGGGACAGACCAGCAGCTGCAGAACAGGGCAGTCAGCGGTCAACTGGGGCCTGAAGTGGGGGTCAAGAAGGTTAGCTTTATAGAACCATATATGATATTAGGATCTGTTCTATGTATTTTACTAAAAAGCCTTAGGGGAGTTTTTTTTTAATTAAATAAAAAATTTTTAAAAATGAAATAAATCCTACAGTGTTTTAACAAGCATTCAGTCGGTATGGTCAAAGGGAGATGAATATTTAGAGAGCTCCAACACTATAGAAAAGGGATTTCCAGTGATCCACTCTATCCAGGAGACTGTTAAAAACCAGCTCTGCATTAACATTAAGGAAAAAATGTGTGTTTGTACCTGCATAAGCATGCGTGCATGTATATGTGCGTCCATGCGTGTGTGAGACCTACTGCAGCATGCAGGCTGTGGTGCTGGAGGTAAAGGGGTTTAATGCTAATCCCATGGCCCTGTGTTTTATTTCCAGACTCCACGTGCGCACACACCTCAGACCCTCCATCCCATGGAGTGGCCAGTTTCTTCACCTACTACTTCCAGCCCTCCACCCACACCCTGGAGTCCACCATCACATCCGGGCACTTCTGGTTCTACTCGGGAGACGGGCCCCTGCCCGCCAACGCCTCGGCCCCCCTGTACGTGCTCACCGCCCAGCAGCGGCTGGTCCTGGCGGCCGACGCGCCCGAGAGGCTGGAGGAGGACGGCTGGGCGGCGTACCGGCTGGGCCGCGCGGTGCTCTCCTCCCTGGCCGACGGGCCCTTCGCCGTGCAGGTGCGCTGCCCGACCTGCGCCTGCCGCGCGGAGGCCGACAGGACGCCCTTCCTGCACCTCCGCGCCCGGTCCCGCGCCCCCGACCGCTCGCGCCGCTCCTCCATCCCCTGGTCCCTGTCGGCGCTGGACCGCCTGCAGCGCCCCGCCCAGGACGGGGGCGACTACGACGACTGCCACCGCGAGGAGCTCAACATCTCCTTCCAGGAGCTGGGCTGGGAGAACTGGATCGTGCACCCCAAGGTCTTCACCTTCCACTACTGCCACGGCAACTGCTCCAGCCAGGACCGCATCACCACGCTGATGGGCATCAGGCAGTGCTGCGCCGCCGTGCCGGGCACCATGAAGCCGCTGCGCGTCCGCACCACCTCCGACAGGGGCTACTCCGTCAAATACGAGACCCTGCCCAACATCATCGCCGAGGACTGCACCTGCATTTAGGTCCCGGCTCCTAAAAAAACGGCCTGGCAGTGAATCTCATAGCCGTATTTCTGCAGCCTGGAGCTGCTCCAGGCGGGAGGGCCCTACCTCCAAGGGGGCGTGGCCTACCTCCAAAGAGGAGGGTTTGGGTTACACTAAACTCCTCCCATTCAGAGTTTGGCCACTCCCCTTTGGCGCCAGACCAATACCCTTTGGAGCTGCTCCAGGTACCAGTAATACCCTTCTTGTAATTTGATTGCCTGAAAGCAGGATATTCATGATAACGGAAACTTGTGTCTATCGTTTTCTTTTTCTTTTTACTAACACATGCTGAAAAACTATTTTTCAAAACTGTGCTAAAAACTTAAACTGCAGTTGTTTGTAAGCATTCTAAATTCTGTGCACACAATAAAGGTTTAGATCAATGATATTTAAATTGGTTTTTTTTTAAATGTGCACTAACATGAATCTTTCATGTGGTAGAACATGTACACAAATTACTGTACTTTCAAATTCGCAGTTCAGTTTTAGGCAGCTTATGCAATGAGGTGAATATTGTGATAAAATGCTGTAGGCTTGGCCTAATTCCTATACGATTCACTGGATATGGATGTAAACACCTTCACATTAAAGCTGACAGACAGCACTTTAACCTCATATTGTTTCATTGCGAATTCACAGTGTTGGAGTACAGAGCCAAATCAAAAGGAATGGAGTCATGGTCCAAATACTTACGGTACTGCACTGTATAGGTCATCATATGACGTGGTCCCGAACGATAAAGGTACCTCTTTACTGAAACAACTTTGTACGCCTGTTCTTGAAATAACATTTTATTACCCAAGTTGAAAGCAGGTAGTTTGCCTATTAATCGTATTTTTAATAAGTATATCATATTGGCGAATGTACAAGAGCGAATTTGTCAGGTTTAGGCGTTTAAAAAAAGTTCGTTCAGTGGTATTAACAGGTGAAGCCAGAGATAATGCCTGCATACTCCCACTGAAAGATGGCCACGCTAACTTTCGTCTTTCCATAACAAGCCGCCTAGGGTAATCCGTCCTCGACCATGACGGCGCCCTTATACGGCGGCTGGCCCGAAGAGGACAGAGTGGGTTAGAACGTCTATGGGTTGCGGACTCTCCGAAAACTTGGTATTTCACCCGGGGCGGTGCCTTACGTCCTGCGTCACACAGTATTGTGTGTGCGCCTGATGAGTGTTCTCATCGGCTCGCATTGGGTCGTCTCGTCACTTTTTAGATAAGCTAGCAAAACCGTAACCTAAACAGTTGTTTATTAACCTAATCTTTGCCTTAACCCCAAGGTTAAACATAGATGAGACCTCACGCCTAATTGTAACTTCAAACAGAGATTTTTTTTTTATTATCATCGATTTTTGCTCCTTCTCCTTGAGCTCGCCGAAGCGTGCACTGCTACGTCCTGCAAAACCGCAGTTGGTAGCACTGAGGGTGAGGGTTGGGAAGATCGCATGACTCTTCAGTTGCGGGACTCCCTGAAAATCTTCCCAACCCTCACCCTCACCCTCAGTGCTCCCAACTGCGGCCCTTTGCAACACGCAGACCGCAAGTTTCAGACCAACGGAAACCGCAATGGCAGTTACAGGACTATTAAACATGTTAGTGAAAACAACAAAACAGAGCACAAAATCCAGTTCAAAAAGTAATTCTTTATTCAGTTTCCTACGAAAATTTTTTTTGCAGAAAAATACTATTTAAAAAGTATACGAATCAAAGATAACAAAAATATTTTACAGAAAATCTTGGTGTGGTACACAAAAAAAGTTAACATTTGAGAATGTCGGTTTATGATGAAAGATGGAGTGGTTAGATTGCATACAAGAGGCCTGTCCATTGCTTCAGGCTAAACAGTACAAATGCTTGACTGCCGTGACGTTTACTTGCTTTAATATGCAGTGTTCAAAACACGATTCTGTGCGTCAAACGAGCTACTGCATTGACCCACTAGGTCTTAAACGCACATCTAGATGGTCAAATTGCATAGCAAAGCAATGCACATAAAACGGTCACTACTTTTATAGTGATGGCGTAGGCCTACAGTTAATGCAAAGAAACAGCAGTTACTGCCAACGGGTTTTAATAAAAGGAAATCCATAATCACTCCAGTACTCAAAATGATTTGTGTGCAAAGTCCTCGTACGACAAACAGACGTATGAGAATGAACATAACTGCTTATCAATTCACACGCTCGGCCGAGCAAGATAATCGACTGGGTACCGTCGGAAATGCAACGAAGCTCGCCGTTCACGTCTCCTGCGCTACAACAACAACTATTATACAAAAATGTATTTTTAAAAAAGTAAATTATTAGAACTTCCACTTCGTTGAGAGCAGTTGGAAAAATAACCTCATCCGAGGTTTTTTTTTTTTTTTTTTACATTTCAAGAGTTATCAAAATATGCAGTTGTTTATTTTTAATCTTCAAATATAAAACAAACACTAAAGAAAAAATAACGTTAACAGTTTGGAATAACATTTATACTCAAAGGTTTCAAGCTTTTTCCAGGTTTCTTTTTACTTTTGGCTAATTTGGACAGTGGCACATAAGGCTTCAGCATACAAGAAACACAGTCTGTAATCTTGAGAACTACGGGTAAAGAAATGCCTCGTTGCGGCCAACTCAAAAACTAACTGTGCAGTACGTTGCTGTGCTAACTCGGCTAAAGACCGCGGCTGCCTTACCGCTAATTTAACTAATTACCCCTGTCAGAAGACCGTGTAAAGAGCAGAGTTGTGCTTCTGGCTAAGAGAGTCTGAAGAGTGCCAGTTTTCACAGGTAAACACAGGTGCTCTTATTGTGGTTCACTACTTATCCAAAATAAGACCCTTATAAGAAAAAAAAAAAAAAAATACAGGTTTCAGATGACTTTACAAAAACAAGTCTTTTCTTTTTGGAATGACTGAAATGTAAACACCAGAACAGGTTAACTGAGATGCAAACCACCTCCACCCCCCAAAACACACAAACACACACACGTGTACGCAAACACACCCTCCCCACCCTCCCCACACACACACACACAAACACGCACACCCTCTCCCTCCCCATCGTACAGAAATTCCAGGTGGACGAAACTGGAAGCGCTCGTCCTGTTGTTCCTATTTTACCACCAAAAGCAGCAGCGCCGTCATCCATGGGGTAAGAAAGGGGGCGTGGCCTCGGTGACAGCTGCTCCAGGTATCCAGGTAACGGCTGGTCTGAATACTGTGAACATGCTGCACACGCAAGGCCACCAGGAGCAAGTGTGGCGCTGCGGAAATGCCCTTTGACCTTCTGTGCACTGTTACACATCCCCCACCCCCCCGCCCACCCCCACCCCCCCACTGTTCACTGGCATTAATACTGTGAGGCACTGCTTTACCCTTCACCAGCGTGTTCACACCCCAATCTCTCGCTCGCGCGCACACACACACGCACACTCTCTTCAGTCTCTCAGAAGTCCGCCGGCTCTTCCCAGATGCACTTCCTCTTCCTCGGAGCGCCGTTTTGGTCGGGGGGGGGGAAGAGCGGACCGGAAGCTCGGGTGGGAGAAGGAGATTCAGGCTCGGATCCCTGCGGGGACAAAGCAGAGAGGGGCGCTGTGATCTCTCACGGTCGTTGGGCGTTGGCCTGCACAGCGCTGGGCTCCAGCTCATCCTTCATAGAGGACTCTGACCAGCTACAGCCCGTCACTCATCAGAAGGCACGAATATCAGACCTGCGCGAGTGTGCTACACTGAGAATGACCACTATCACCCGCCAATCAAAATAAGCCTTTTAATACTCACAAACAAATTGGTGCCATCAAAAAATGTACTTGTTAATCGCAGGGTTTGCTGCAATTAATCACAAGTTCTTTTTTCCCCCCCAACCTCAAATGGAACCCATCTTAAAGGGCTTACCATTTAAACGTCAAAGATAACGCGAAGCAGCACAATTCAAACAAAACAAAGTTCAATAAAATGCACTTTGTCAGTTTAAGGGTATATGCAGTTCAATTAAAGCAGACTTAAATTATTCAATGTTAAACACACACAGTTGAAATTTAATCCTCCCCCCCCCATCCCAAGTTTATAAAGGTAAGACGTAAACAAGCATCTCTGTCTCGTGGCTTAAAGAACACGTTAAACGCAGCGTTAGCACGGGGTCCCAAGCGGCTCGGGCCCCGAACGCACCTTTGTCGCACGCCCCTCCCTGCTTCTCCTGGGCGAAGTTCAGGCGGTTCTGCTCGGCGGCGGTGCCGTTGGACTCGGGGCTGCTGCTGCGGGACGGGTTCCCCTCCTCGGCCTGGTAGGCCAGGTCCAGGTGCTGCTGCGCCATCTTCAGGTGCCTCCGCAGGCGGTCCAGGTCGCGGCTCGACGCCTCGTCCATGAAGGACTCCCGGCCCGAGTCGGCCAGGTTGAACTCGGGCTTCGGCGGCTTGCCCCCCGGGCCCTTCTTCAGCGCCGTGTGGTAGCCGGGCGGCGCCGTGGGCGCCTGGCGGCACAGCGAGGGCCGGGCGGCGGCCAGGGCGCGGTGCCGCGCCGAGCGGCTGCGGAAGGAGTCGCGGATGCCGCTCACGCCCAGGTGCAGGATCTCCAGCACCGTCAGCGCCAGGCACAGCACGCTCACCACGTACATGATGATGAGGAAGATGGTCTTCTCCGTGGGCCGGGAGACGAAGCAGTCCACCGTGTGCGGGCAGGGCATGCGCGTGCACACGTACGAGGGCGCCACCTCGAAGCCGTACATGATGTACTGGCCGAAGAGGAAGGCCACCTCGAACGCCACGCGGGAGAACAGCTGCACCACGTAGATCTTCATCAGGCCGTCCTTCTTGATGCGCCGGCGCCCGTCGTGCTTGGCCGACGGCTTCTCCGCCTTCTTCTCCTTCTCGGGCTCGATCTCCTCCACCATCATGGGGTCCTCCTCGCCGTTGTCCTCCGCCTCCTCGTAGTCGCGGTTGGCGCCCCGGTTGACGATGGGCATCCTGCCTTTCCGGCCCTTGGGCCGGTAGTCCTCGTCCTCCATGCGGGCGATCTTGTGCATGGCGAAGCCCAGGTACATGATGGTGGGCGTGGTGATCATGATGATCTGGAAGACCCAGAAGCGGACGTGCGAGAGCGGCGCGAAGGCGTCGTAGCACACGTTCTCGCACCCGGGCTGCTGCGTGTTGCAGACGAACTTGCTCTGCTCGTCGTAGTAGATGGACTCCCCGCCCACCACCGTCAGCACGATGCGGAAGACGATGAGCAGCGTCAGCCAGATCTTCCCCACGAAGGTGGAGTGGTTGGAGATCTCCTCCAGGAGGCGCGTGAGAAAGCTCCAGCTCATGGTTCCTCTCTGGCCTCCGACTTCTCAGCTCTGGGTAGGGGGGGGGGGGGGGGGGGGGGGGAGAAGACATAAAGCTTAAAAAGTCTGTCCACCACAAAAATCATAAAATTAAACAGTAAATGTAAAATCTTTCCACTTCCCCCTGAACACGCGCATCCATGGACGATAAAATCGAGCAATGCCATCTAGGATCTTACTAAGACTTGCACTGCAATTCTTGTCCACAAGATGGTGCCATTTGCAATGCAATGTAGTTACGTTGCCCCTGTACCTCGACAGTACTGTAACAGAATGCCAGACATCAGCTGCTGAGGTTCATGTTGACTTGAATTACACCGATATGGCAGATGCACTTTCAGAACAACTTTCTACAAAGAATCACAGTGGTGCATTGACACAGGCTTCAACAGAAAAGGATTATTGACATTTGCATCTCAGTGTTTCAAGAAGCATTAGAATCAGCTCTAGTGTGATCTACAACCCTGACGGACACAGTCAGCCAGCACATCCACACGAATGCGTCCAATCGGACCGTTTCGCCAGCGTGGAACGCGTGGAGCGCAACAGCGCTTGGAATTTGGGGGGGGGGGGGGGTCATGCTTGTGTAACAGCTCTAAATGCAGGCCCTGTGCCTCCCCCCCCCCCCCCCCCCCGGGAGCGGGGCGCTCATTAAAGCCTGCGTTTGGGCAGGAAAGGGAAGGCGTGGAGCCGGGCCGCAGACGGGGCGTGCGGGCCCCGGGGGTCGGGACGCTGAATGGGGGTCTTTCACTCCGGGGGCCCCGTGCTTCCGTCCCGCTCCGAGCCCCTCGCCGCCGGGCACACAGGCTCCGCTTCTCACTCCTCGAACGGTACACGGGCCGCCACACAGCGTCAGCGCTGCGTTCTCCCAGTGTCCTTTTGGGCAGCTGCTGCTGCGCTGACTGTCAACCAAAGCCCCCATAACAACACAGCCTAGTGAGTCACAGAAACACCCTTTACACGCTTCTTACACACCAGTTACAAGCACACCTAATGAGTCACAGAAACACCCTTTACACACGTGTTCCACGCTTCTTACACACCAGTTACAAACACAACTAACGCTGCAAATCGCTCATACGACGCAAATTAAAACTACTCAACACAAAATGCTGCGCAGAAAACAGACTGATAAATAGCTTCACTTCGCTCTAAATGCACAGAGCCCTCTCTAATAAAATTTCATGAGCAAGCTCTAATGACCAAGCCATTTTCTTACATTTATAAGAATTAGACTAGATAAAAATTTCTACTCACTTTTTCAACGTGTAAACGGCAAATAGTGTTATTTTCTGCTAACAGGACAGCTGGAGCTCTGAATTTACTCCCAAATGGACTTCAGTGATTAGCTCTCTAAATTGAAGCACCCTGATTGGTTAAAATGTAAATTGTGATGAGCAGTACCAAATCCTCCCCTAGAGGGCAGTGTAACGACTGTGCTGCTTTTAGGGGTGTGAAAAAATCCCGTGTGCCGAAAAATCTTATAGAAAATGAAAACAGGCGAACCGCGGTTCATACATTAGCACATTATTTCATTTGAATTTAGTTTTCCAGTTTAAAAAGTATAGACAAAGCACTTTCCCACCGAATATTAAAAAGTCCGCTACAATGGTGGAGAGACAACAGTGGAAAGTTCCCACTGCTTGTCCCACTCGCAAAAGCTTTTCTATCTATTCCAGCCACTTCAGTTCCAAACGAACGAGTTTTCTCGGCTGCCGGGGACATTGTTTCAGCTAAAAGGTCCCAGCTCCCCCTGGTAAAGGTGGACATCTTGTTTCGTGTAAAAAAAAAAAAAAAAAAAAAAAAAAAACTTGTCATACAGCAGCCTTTTGAATAGCCAAAGAACCAAGCACTTTCTTTCCATATTTTTAATAAAATGGTTTCGTTTCGATTTTATTCTAAACAATTTAGTTTGCAAGAATGTGTTTGACCATTTTATTTTTACTAATTTTCCCAAAATTGGTTGTTTTAGCCATGGATGCTGATTTCTTTACCGTGACTGGTTCTAACGGCTGCTTGAAAGAGAAAGTGCTATCGGATATACGTTGGCTAAGTAGATACATCGTTTTCTCATAAAATGTAGTCGATACAATAGTACTTCTTTGAGACATGTATATTTAAAAAAAAATTTAAAAAATTTAAAAAGTCCGTACCCACTCTCCTCCCCAGAGACTCCTCGCTCCTTGCATTCGCTACCAGCAGGAGGAACGAAGCCACGGCATCTGGGGACGAGATTGTACCTCCCTTGCTGCTTTCAGGATAAAATAACCTTATTTAAAATCTCAACTGAATAAAAATGCTTCATACCATTGTATTTGTTTCATCTGGTTCTTTATTCTTATTACAGCACTTAAAAAAAGAAAAAGATTCTCAAGATGACTGTTCTGGTGAAATCTTTACAAACGGTTTCACTAAACCTCCTGCACAGATGGCACTGTCTGAGAAGTACTGAATTTGAAACAATGAAATTAAGATTTTTACATTTCAAGTTCAATCACTGTTTAACTTAATCTTACTTTTAATTTCTAATGAATTCACATGAATGTAAATGTCCATAAGCTGAATATTAGACTCACAGGTTTCTCTTAGTAAAATGCAGTAATGTTTCACATTCATTCAGAGTAGAGTAGACTCATGGGAGAACAATGCCACACGAGCCGGACGTAACTTCACAATTCATCATTCGATTGGAACAGAATTTCTCCGGTGTCAAGAATGTGACTAAGCCTTCTGTGTTCAAATAGTTCCAGGAGCACTTTTCAGATACCAGTTGAGATATTCATTGCAATACGCAGTGTGGAGAAAAAAATAATAAGAATGACTGGCCTAAATTCCTAGACTCCACATTTAGAACAGACTGCTGAAGCCTGAGTCAGAACAGGGCCAAAGGACGCCTCCAGTTCTGTTTACAAAAAGTGTCACCCTCTGCAAAGCACACCTACGGACCACTCAAACACACTGCTACATTTATACACTGCACTCTCTGCAAAGCACACCTACAGACCACTCAAACACACTGCTACATTTACACACTGCACCCTCTGCAAAGCACGCCTACAGACCACTCAAACACACTGCTACATCTACACACTGCACCCTCTGCAAAGCACGCCTACGGACCACTCAAACACACTGCTACATCTACACACTGCACCCTCTGCAAAGCACGCCTACAGACCACTCAAACACACTGCTACATCTACACACTGCACCCTCTGCAAAGCACGCCTACAGACCACTCAAACACACTGCTACATCTACACACTGCACCCTCTGCAAAGCACGCCTACAGACCACTCAAACACACTGCTACATCTACACACTGCACCCTCTGCAAAGCACGCCTACGGACCACTCGAACACACTGTTACACTTACACACTGCTAGACAACTACAATAAAAATAAAATATAAATACGAATATTAAACAAACTCATAACAAGCAACCCCCCACCCAACACACACACGCACACCTGTTACTCTTCACAATTAACATCATTTCTCCTACTATGGACTTCTCTTAATATCTTCCCTTCAATGTGGCATTTATGAAGGATGATACGAATTGCTGTGCATAAGTGAATTGTTTTACAACAAAACTTAATAAGCGCTATATTTATATAAGCCCTATAAACTATGGAAAATACATTTCACAAATGTACATTTTTAAAACCACATTGCAATATCTGAAAGTGCTAATATTTGCTCATATACCGTGAAGTTCTTCAATATCTTTTCTGATCACGGCGACATTCAAACCAGTACACTGTAGCATATTCAATCAAGAGGTAATTAGTCAAATTGCACTTCTGTGACATCTCGCAAGCCAGAAACCAGTGTAGTTCAGCAACAGACCTATTTCACTACATTACCCTACTTTCTACACCATATTCAAAACCCAGTGTAAACAAAATCATTACATTACACATAAGGAACTGAATAAAACCTATACTATGACATTAAGCCCATTGCTTGTTTTATTCAGTTAACATTTCAAATCAGTTTATCCTAAAAGCAGTGAGGTTCTAATACTGCACAATAAGCAGATTTGGCAGTGATCTTTTGGAGACCACCTTACATAAATAAGCAACAGGGTGATGTACATTTTAACCAATCAGAGGTGTGTCCGTGTGGCAGTCTGCCAATCAGAAGTGAACTTGGAGAAATGATCAATTACAAAACACACACCATGTCAAATGACCAGCTTTGCCAGGTAGATCTGACATAATTAACAACAAAAGGAAATCTTATTTTTCTGTTTATAAATTTGGAAATGGTAAGCAAAAATCTTTAGCATCTTGCTTGCACAAGGTCTTCAACCGTGTCCAAGACAAAGAACACATTAGAAAATCGCAGAGCGGAAGTGTTGTGGGGGGGAGGGGGTGTAGTTACCATGTAATGGTTTCAGAAAAGACCTGAAAACTGCCAATTTATTGGTGCTCCATGGCCAGCACAAATAGCCCCAGGGATGGGGTTGAGCTCACAGGAGGAGATCTGAGGATTCGCACACACCAGGGCTCCACGCTAACACTATACTCACAGAGCATGTGTGCTCCCAAAGTTGAAAGATTTAGAAGCACCCTAATGCATCCCCATTAGTAGATGAGCACACCAGGGTTCAGGAGCACATGCTCCTAAAATAGGAGCACTGTAGAGTCTAGATGCCTAGGACATGACTTCAGTGACACTACGTTCTCAGGATCAATCCAAAAATCAATTATTCGCCACAACCTACAAGTACTGCAGTCAGTCCATTCATCAAACAGCCTCAATGAAACTGGAAATAAACAATCCCCAGGAATCTACCTGGATCAGAATGTGGAGTCTGATCCAGGTAGATGAGTTTCTAAGAGGACAGAGAGCAGGATACAAAATGAGGACATCAGGCCAATGTTCATCAAGACCATGAAAATTGCAAATCAAAATCATTGGCACTCCATAGTAGCTCTCAACTTTCCAGTTCTTGATTTTATTCGGCTTAAGGACAATAACTGCCCTCTCAAAGGCAAGGTAATCTTCTCTGGGGTTAGGGGTGTGCCGCAAGTTCATCTCCACTACCCAACCCTAACCTGAAGAGACTGGTTTTTTTTTTAGAGTCCTCCACCCTGTCACCTTGTGACAGCACCTGTTTCAACAACCTCTTAAGAGTGTCATCATACCTGATGCCAAAACATTAGACCAACTTCCCTATTAGCAATAGAAGAGTACCAGTTCAAACCGTTTTCAATTGTAAACGGTTTTCAATTGTAAAAAAAAAAAAAGAAAAAGAAAAAAAAAAAAACATTCATTTCCTTTAAAAATGGACTGGTGGCAGCAATGGGTCTGGAACACAGTGACACCGCTAGCGTACAGCGTGGGTCTGGAACACAGTGACACCGCTAGCGTACAGCGTGGGTCTGGAACACAGTGACACCGCTAGCGTACAGCGTGGGTCTGGATCACAGTGACACCGCTAGCGTACAGCGTGGGTCTGGAACACAGTCACACCGCTAGCGTACAGCGTGGGTCTGGAACACAGTGACACCGCTAGCGTACAGCGTGGGTCTGGATCACAGTGACACCGCTAGCGTACAGCGTGGGTCTGGAACACAGTCACACCGCTAGCGTACAGCGTGGGTCTGGAACACAGTGACACCACTAACGTACAGCGTGGGTCTGGAACACAGTGACACCACTAACGTATAGCTTCAGACTGGCCTGGAAAAACATGCTCAGTCTCCTCTTCAAGCAAAACCACAAAACAAGACTCAAACAACTGTTCAACTTCGGCACCTGCCTGCAATCTGTACAACTAGCGGTGTGAATGAGGTCCGGCAGCCTTAGAGGGACCCGTTATAACTTGCAAACAAAAGGCTAGGGCCTCAGCCGGCCCTCAATTACAAATCACAGGGCGTATTCAGAAGCAGCAGTGTTCCAAAGCCATTTAGCGAAGTAATGCTCCACGGAACATTCCGGGACAGCTCATGATCCAGTGGCCGCACTGAAAACACGCGTCCGTTCAATTGCTTCCAGACACCCGACCGCACGGTTCAAATGATCCGCAGTCGTTAAAAAGGGCTTTAAATTCAAAGCCAATGCGCTGCTTTCTTGTCCTCTCTCTCACGACAGTGCCGGTTCGTCTGTTTTCCAAGGGCCAAAACTGCTGGGCTTCACGGTTCTCCTTACTGATGACAGGGCCGCCCTCATTAATCACTCAACCAAACTCTTTCATAAAACCCTTGAGCAGGCTGTGTAGTGCAGCAGAGTTTCAGTGTGTGATGAACAGCTATTTTAAAAAAACAAAACCTTTTAACAAGTTGCATTGCCATGGCTGGCCTGAGGGCATTTAGATCTGTGATAAGAAAATACCCTTTTAAGTAACTCCAAAGCAGCTCGTACAGCAATGTTATGCCCAGGGTTGTAACTATGTACATCACCTGATTAGTCTTCAAAAAACAGTTACTAATTTTTGGTTTGAACCATTTCCTATGGCACATTCAACTTGAGACTGCAGCACTCAAGACAGAAGACAGACATGATATAGACTGATCTAAAGACAGAAGACAGGCATGATATAGACTGATCTGAAAAAGAATACGGGCAGGATATAGACTGATCTAAAAACAGAAGACAGGCATGATATAGACTGATCTGAAAAAGAATACAGGCATGATATAGACTACACTGATCAAAAGACAGAAGACAGGCATGATATAGATTGATGTGTTTAGCACCAAAATGAATGTGTTTACACGTACACCATCTCGAACAGACTTAATTATCAAACATTAGCATGCTGGATCTCCTCGCCACACACACAAAGTAAATAAAAAGTAATGCTTATCTAGCTCAGGAAACGGGCCATCCCAATTACTTTAGTTAGCCCAGATGTGGCAGCCATAAACAGCAGTTTATTTCAGGGACATAAAGGAAAGAGAAATGTCACATGGTCATAAGAGAAACTTGTCCTCTCCCAAGTCTAAGGCCAGCCTGAACAACCGCACTGCCTTTTCACACAAGTTTGCTTTTCCAAAGTAAGCGTTTCTAATCAGACCTGAACACAACGATGCAGTTGTAAAATGCTGATTGGTTTCTACTCACTTAGCTTTTAAGGCCTAGACGATGACACTACTGGAGAAAAATACAGACAGCAAGCAGCGAATCAAAAAAGCTGAAAATTTAGGTTGTCCGTCAGCTGTTTTACAGCGTACATAGAGCATTGTCCTGACCCAAAATCAGAACATCATCTTGGTTTCCACCTGACATCAAGTCTCATTGTCTATAGAGCAGGGTAGTAAGATATGAATGCTTTCTCCAGCTGAAGCTCCATTGTCACAAATGTAATTGTATACCTTTTTTTTTTAAGAAAACCTCAGAAATATTATACTTCCTGGAAACTATTACAATAATCCATTCATGGACATTTAATAGAAAAATGACAATGGTCAACACAAAGAATAACACAATGGAAAAACAAAGGTCCTTCCTGCTATACATGTTTAAAGTCATGGGGGAAAAAAACCAATTTTTCTCTCTTTTTAAAGTTCATAACGTCTCAAAAGCATCTAATTCCTTGTTAAACAGGAAAGAGAGAATGGACTATTGAGACATAGTGGACAAGTCAAGAGTTTAAGATGACAAACGTGATAGGTTATTGTAAATTTTAAAAAGGCATTATTCATTATTTGGACATGAGGAATGCAATATTACACTTTCCTAAAAAATGTGTTAAGCTATGATGACTGGCAGAAATCTGCACGGTAAAAATGCCAACCGGCTGCTAGCATTGATATCTGCACAGCTTTTTTAAGTGTTAAAAGCATGAAAGGACAAAATGTTCCACAAGAAAAGTGAATACTGGAAGCCTTACGCAGCATGAGTGTGTGAACAGTCGTATAGCACATGGCTTGCTCTCACTAGTTACTAGGAAATTGCAAATAAAATTCAACTTTACAACCCGGAGTTCACAGCGAAGTGAAGTCGTCATCTTAAATAGGGACTAGGGAGTCCATGAAAGCACAATCACGGACAGATGACGTTAATTAGAACAAAACCTATTTTGTAGATTACGCATAAATGCGCAATATATAAGCAGTTTACAGGGGCCCTGTTATCAGCCGGGTAGACACTGAGTAAGGGACACGGTAGGTTATTTCCAGATATTTCCTAGTTTCCTAGTGCAGCAGAGTAAAAATCGGGACAAAATCCCAGCAAAGGAGCGAGTGGTGTAACTGTCCCGCCACCCTTTAACCTCTGGCTATAAGGTAGCTAACAGGAGTAGCAACATTTGAATAAATTTGATGGTTTTTTGAGGTCGCACAGACAAAAGAAAACGAAGACCTGATTCAATCAACATAATGTGGTCCGACAGAAATTCAAGCGTAGACTAATGCTTTTTATTTCTTTTTTGCAAACAAAGAGTATTGTGAGCTTAATCGCTGAAATTAACTCGTTAAATTACTCTGTGAACAAAAACATTAATTTAAGGACTTGTTGATTGATTGGAAACAATAACAGTCATTTAAGGACTAAGGTTGATAGAACTGAAACAAAAATGAACTATTTTACAATGTAACGTGAGCGCTAATTGGCCAAATAGCCATGTTCGCTAGCTATCTCTAACGTTAAGCTAGTTCTATCCACACGAGACGCTTAACTAGCTGACCAGTAACGCAAATTTACAGCCGCAGAGACGGGACGAGGAAAAGGAACTGCGTTACAAGTCAGGAAAAAACAAAACACAAAAACCAAATGAAGCAAAGCAAAACTGGCAAGGTAGCCAGCTAACCGTTGGCACCTGGACTTAATTCGCGCGGTAGCTACTGTGACTACCGAACCACTTAAATTAGGCTACCTATGTAGCGAACGCTAGACTAAGTAGTCTCCAGCGTATTTATCCATTTTACGCTTCTGGATAATTACTGAGCGTTGCTGATTTTTTCCTAATTTACTCAGAGAAACAGTATAACATACATAACGTGCCACTGTTCACAAGGAATAAGTTACTTTATAATAATAAGTTATTATAACTGGATGGCAATGCAGTGTTTATTTTTCCTGTGCCTGTTACTTTTAACTGTGCCATTAACATTTCTACCATGTTAACTAGCATGAGGGCTAGTCTAAGCTAAGGTCTGTGTGTACACCAGTTGAACTATTACCAAAATAATCGTTCAGGTGAATCGACAGCATTTACTTTAAAAACGAATCTTGCACCATGTATTAACAAAGTAGCTCAAATGGCAAATTGCATTATAATTTACTGCCACCTTAGGGCGAATATCAGCATAGTCATTTCTTTCACACTAGGTCTCCGTCTCATTCCCTAGTGCTGTTCATCCTCTTCATTTTTTCTCCAAGTTAAGCTCCACACAACAGCAGTAACTAACAAGTTAATTCGCTTACTTGAGGGTAATTAACGGAGCAGCCCACTACCGTTATTTGTTAGCTAACTGGCGAATATCAATAGTTTTATATTGCGACCGTCATTAACTTTTTCTGAATGCCTGCTTCGATCTGTTTCTCAATACTGCAGAGTAACAACATGAGCTAGCTGATACTAGCTATGGCAAATACTGGTACACAAGTATGCTGCCACATGTTTAGGCTTGCTAACAGTGTTATTTTTCCCCCCAAACGGGACGTTTACCTACAAGAAAAACACAAGAAGTTTCGATCTAGGCTGGTAAGTTTTAAATGCTTAATAGCGACCAAATAATTTAGTGAATCAACGCGGAGTAAAACTTAAGCAAACTATCATAGCTACCTTTTCAACTTTTATGCGTCCTCCTGCTCGGGAATGATGCGGCTCCACTTGATGTTCCCCAATTCACTATTACAATTGCACTTTTCCCTCGATTTTTCGGCATAAAACAAAAGCGTCCTTCTCTATTAACCCATTGAGGTACCATGTGACCCTCCAATCCATGTCGGGGTACTAATACGAGGAGGACAAAGAAATATCCCAAAATCCCATTTCCTCCTCCCCCTATCTGCGCACCCACCCCCAGTTTGGGGCCCATATATTGAAACCTGAGATCGTGATCTGCGATTCGCGCTTGTGCCTGATGCAAGCCAGCAACGTCCTGACTCGCTCTTCGCCGTTTTGAGTTTTTTTTTTTTGCATTTTAGACACGATCATTGTGTCGCCTCGTCATATTTAAAGTCATCAAATGTAACCGTGCACAGACGAGAAGTTTATCCGTATGAATTTCGCTGTAGCCTAGGCTACTTGACTTAAATGATCCTCTAATGAATTTAACGGATTCAAAAAACGTATCTGCTCGTTTTGTCAGCGTAGTCTTAATCTACGAATTATTAAATCTAATTTACAATTTCATGTCCTGATTTTGTGTTTACCAGTAGCATAAGTTTTGCATAGGCATCCCTGCTAGCCTAAACATGCACAAGGTAAAATGTGTTGCATCACTGCTTAAGTAGGCTAAGTCTTGTCTGTGATCTGTGCACCAGATGGAATACAGCTACAGGTTCCGCGGCTCTGTCCCTGGTAGAGTCTATTTCTAGCTCTAGAACCTGAAATGGTTAGATTTCCGGGACATTCTCAGAATTCCGTTTTCTCATGAACTATAACAGCGTAATTATGTAGCCTTCTCAACATTTAGGGTATTTGTTGCAGAATTTTCATTTTCAAAGGAGCTAATTAACAATGGTGTACATTTTATGGCCAACTGCAGGCTATTCGACACAAACCCCATATATTAACCATTATTAGTGGTGGGATTACGAGAAACATCAACAGTTAACAAATATAAGTGCAGAAAGTAGTCTATTGTACGAGTTTTTTTTGCGACAAAATGTTTGCACTCTTTTCCCCAGAAGGTTATGAACGTTGTGACACAATGCATCCCGTTTTCCAGGTCTGTCTCTAATCTGTGAATGTGTGTACGTTTTCCGTGGAACCAAAAAAAAAAAAAATTAAGTCTATAATTTTAATCAAATTGGCTGAAGTGGTGCATTGGTGAAAAGTTTGAAAAAGACTAAAATGGTTCACATAATATGCAAATATTTTCATGGCAAGAAGAATACATTCTCTGTAAAAAAATTTTTTTTAAAAAAGGCTCAAAAACAACTGAGTAAAACAAGACTTGTTAAAAAAAGAAAAAAAGAAAGACTAATAATTTATTTTAAAAACACCAGCAGTACAAATATTAGTGGCTCACCTCCTTCCTTCCCCGTCACTACTGCCAGACACTTAAATAGTTGAGCCAATCAGTTGCACCTGGTTACAGTCACATCAGATTAACAAATTAAACAATTAAATAATCAATTAAACAATAAATACACAATCAATTAAATGCAATCAATTAAACAATTAACAAACTAGTGAAGGACCACTCCTTCACATTCTCTAAGTTTTTTAAAAAATTAAAAGTTACACTATTTGTTGCAATTGAATATATTGTAAAAGGAGGAAAACTTGAAGGGAATATGGGCTTATGAGCGAGTTGCAGTATGATAAGAACAATAACTAATTTTTGTGTGTATGGTGGAATATCCTACATGTCCTTCAGCAGTAAATCGCCAGACTGTATGCAGCACTGAAACACGTGCCTGTGCAGCTGCATCCGTGCTTGCAGAATCCGCAAGCTTCCCCCGAATTTCTCACAGAGGAACCCACAAAATACTTTAGGTTCCAGGTGTTTCCATTCGACCACAAAGTAAAACTAGGGTAAAACGATGCTTGCTTTTACCCGACTTAATTTTTTGACAGTCAGAGAAGATGGTCAGCGAGAGAAGTCTTTTTATTTAGCCTTTTCTATTTTTAATGTGTTTTAAATTGATACGGTGGACACCTTTCGTTAGAATTGAGTTGAGTCTTGTCAGTAGAACAAAACATGTCTTGTAGAATGCATTTTGGGGGGGAAAATTGTTTAGATAGACATCTGAATTTTTCATAACACAAATATATGATAGGTCTGTGAAGAAAAAACATTCAGGTGTTCACCGTCTCTGCCATGTGTTCTGACTGCTAGCTGGTTTACATGTTGCCAGCTATGTCAAAAAAGTCAGTAAAAGTTTACTGGGTTACTGCTCATGAACAGTAACATTTACAAGTTTCAGTTTTCTCATGTATGACATATAGGATGAAAAAGATTTTTTTTTTTTAATTAGAGAGGGCACAGGGAAAAGTGTTCAAATGTGACCACAACAGTATCTTTGGGTATAATTCTCTTCCTGCAGGAGCATGTTTAAATGTCTGCAGCAGTGGCACAGCACATGGGAATGGAGAGAGAAAGCGCTTCAGAAGATGTGCAGAAGCCATTCTTCCCCTCGATGGTCTCTCTGGGCACGTGCAGAAACGCGTCCAGCTGCTCTGGCACGGCGAGGTGTGAGGTGCCCGCGCGCTTTCTGACATGAATGGAGGCCGAGCAGCACGCGCGCTTGTTTAAGTAGCGCAGAAACATTTCCTCTTCCTGCTCAAACGGCCGTTCGGAAGTTGTTGCTAGTTCAGTCTCCACAACGCTTTCGTTGCAGGAATTTGGGGTGGGGAGGGGGGCTTTCTTTTGTTTTCCCGTTTTATTTTTACCCTGGTGGTCTTTCTGTTTCACACATTGAAGGTGCCTCTGGAAAGCCTGACTGCAGGGCCACTTGAAAAGACAGGCTAAATACAATCTAGGGCATGAACCATGGCTGGCTCACAATCACTGTTACAAGACTCTGAGGCAAAAATAGAATTTCAGTATTAGTTGTTTGCCGATATTACTATTTACACCACCAAAACCTTATTGCACATTGCAAAATATGAGAAAAATAAACCCCTTGCACCCAATCTGGATTCCACTGTTTGGATTAGATAGCTGCATTTAGTGACAGAGGCACTTTTTATCAGGGAAAGTATAGCTAAATACTGTTCTGGAAAAATATTAAATGCATTTATTGTCCCAGAATCAGATAGAATATGTTCATTAGCCTTTGGATTGTTTTTATAAAGCAGCAGAAAACAAATCAGTTGAATCACAGTTGATGTTCCAAAATGCCTCTCCAAATGAAGCAGAAAATCTGAGCGTCTCAAGGCATTCCTTTGAGCCGTATCAGACAGAACGTTTGCGCGGTGTGCAGATGAGCTTCACCGTAAACTGCAGCCAGGTGCCTCTCCTTTTGTGTCTAGTCAAAACGAATTGTCGCATTTTTCCAGTGTAACTGAATACTGCAAAGCAAAATCCCTGGTTGCTATTACGTTAGCGATTGGCATTGGGCATGCACTTTCATGAATGGCTTGGGTAGCTGTTTGGTACGATAAAAGAGGTCTGTGTTGAGTTTCAGGTTCTTTGTTCTCTGCTCCCGTGGTTGTTTTGCGGTGAAAATCTGATTGATCTGATCTTTGTTGCTTAAAGCCTGCTGGATGCACAAGTCCAGAGAATGAATGAACGTCCCTCCACACACTGATACTGTATTCTTTTACTTTTCTCCGGCACTCTGTAGTGATAAACGCTCTGAATAATGAGGTGCACTTAAATTAATGACTTTTAAGACTGTTTTATGTAACGAAATGCAGGTATGCGGACTAATCGCTGGCTTTTGCAGTATTGATGTAATGCTGGTAAAATGGTTCTGGTGTTTTCCTGTAGCTAAGTCAGGGAAAGAGACAGTCTTGATGTGAAAAGAGAAGTGTGTAAAAGGACAATCAGCTGAACCTCTGTGTACACTTGCACACGCACATCCTCCCACGATCTCTCTTCTGCTTGAACTTCTCATTGCGAGACATTTTGCGCAACACACCCTGATTCCCATTAACCAAACCAAAGGGTGGGAGTGGAATCAAAATGCTTATGCAAGTTCAGCATTACCTGACATTTTGGCTTCCTCGTCACCGAATGACTTTAACAGGGTAATGGAGTTGAACAACCATGAAGACAGGTGTAGTTTTAAAACAAGTCAAATGCATTTTCTATCCTAAATACTTTTTACACAATCCAGTCTGTATCAAGTTACTCCTGCTGGGATTAGGTGCTGAATTTGCTTTGTATTTCAGCATTTGCTAACTGTGGGTGTGAGTGTTCTGATGACGTGCACTGCCAGACTGCACATCAGTCAAGTACCAGGAACTGTTAAAAAAAACAAAACAAAAAAAAAAAAAAAAAACAGAACAAAAAACAGGCATGGATACTTGAGGAGAATTAGGTAATAAATGAACATTTTACTCAGCTGAAAAGTGTATGCACTTAAAATGCACATTTAATGAAATTCATTAGGGAATAAGAAAATAAACATTAGTCACATTCATTTTCCTTTAGACAAGGTGTTGGAAAATCCCAAATACCAAGTACAGTATGGTAGAAATAAGTTTGTACCCATTTCTGTTTGGCCAGCAGTGTAATATAATAGGGAACCCGTAAGGAATTGGTCTTGTAACCTAAAGGTCACAGGTTTGATTCCCGGATAGGACATTGCCGTTGTACCCTTGAGCAAGGTACTTAACCTGCATTGCTTCAGGATATATCCAGCTGTATAACTGGATGCAGTGTAAATGCTATGTAAAAGTTGTGTAAGTCACTCTGGATAAGAGCGTCTGCTAAATGCCTGTAATGTGATGTAATGAACCTTTCATGAACTCTCATGCATGTGATGTATGTGTGTATCAAAGTAGCATACACGTTAATAATATAAAGCACCCCTGCTCATGGCATTTTCTCCTCAGAATTCTTGCATCATGCCGTAGTCCCTCAGGATCAAATCTGGCTAATGTTCTACTGGCGTACCTAGAGTTGTTCCCATGCCAACAGAGCTCTGAGCCTGAAGCTCAGTGGGTGTTCAGATTGTCCCCAACACACACCGCGGAGAGACCCGTCCCTGCTCCCTGCTCTCTTTGTGTTGCACGCATAATGAGCTCTGAAGAACTCTTTGGCCGTCCTCTCTGAGGACCGACTCGGCTAGCTCTATAGCCGACTCATTTCTCTTGCTTGCTTTCACTAGAAAATGTCGAAGGTGCGATAATTCCGGTCTCCAGCCTTTAAGGGGAGAAAGTTTCCGCGGGGACGCGAGGTCCGAGTCTGGCCGCGTCGTATCTACAGCCTCCCTTTCACTTCGGCTGGACAGGGCTTCCCGTCCACGCTAAACGGAGCGGGAGCTGTTTACGCGTTCAGCTTGCGCTGAAGCACCTGCAAATATTGGCCGTAGACTCATTCCACATGCCATTACCATCGAGAGGAGCTGCCGGCATTCCCCTCATTGCTGAAGCAGTTTTAATTCACCGTCCTGCAGGGAAGTCGAGCGAGGCACCAGGGGCAGTAATGCTTCCCATCTGCAGCCTTACGATTCCCCTCTGCGCTCAGCGCCGGGCTTTACAGGGTCTATCTGGGGAGCAACCCGCAGCATCGCTGCAGAATGCAAGCAGCCAGCGTGATGGCATTAGCTTTGATTCGCAGTAAATTTTCAAGCATTAGTCACTCGGTGATTTGTTTCTGCAGCTCACAAAGAGAAGCTATACGGTGATGTTTTACATCAAAGGAATGCCACATGTCTCTTACTAATAGCATAGTCAAAAAAAAAAGCAAATCTGAGTTATACAAAACAGCTTGCAGTACAATAAGCAGAGCGTTAAAACTTGCCCGTACAGTATGCTGCACTGAAAGTGGACAAAATAATAGTTTTTCTTACAATTTCTGAATATCATAAAGAACATCTGCATCATAGGAATTGAGCTCCTGATCAGTGATTTGCTGTTCAGAAGTGTGCGTGTGTTTTGCGGAGTCCATGGGTGGAGGGATCCTCAGGTTGCTGAGGGGACAATGACCTGCCTGCAGTGCGGAGGATGGGGCATGACTGCGGGGGCAGGGGCGGTGGGCGGGGGGGGGGGGGGGGGGGGGGTTCGGAATCCCGCTGGGGATGGCATGTCAGGGGGTGGGGGTTGGGTGGTAGTTTGGGGGGTTGGTAGGGGGGGAGACCACCTTGTTCAGTACAATGGGAAAGGGGGGTGGTGGTGATGAAGCTCCAGTTTCACTTCGACTCAAATAAAAGCTGTCCGTTTCCCATGATGGAAAACGAGAACACACTTATACTCAGCTCAGGGGGGGGAACGGACAGGAAACGGACGTGCGTTCCTCTGTTCCCCTATTCCATGTAAATCACAACTTTACCAAAAATAATCTTCATTGCACAAGGACAGTAGACTGAGGAGGAAAAAAAAACAAAAAAAAACAGGGTTTCCAGTATTGCCTTTGTCAGCCATGATCTCTGTGCCACATATGGGCGTGTTTTGGGGGGGAGGGGGTCGAGTGGGACGCAGGGGTGCTTACCCTTCTCCCTCAGGGGTGGTGGGGGGCTGGAGTTACCATGGGAACAGACAGCTTTCTGCCCGTGGCCTCTCCCTAAAAGTGAAACAGATGGTGGGAGGTGTGGGGTGCCTGGGATCGGGTGGAGCTGTGGGGTTACCAGTGTTCATGTTTCCATGTAAAAATACTTCCCTCCCAGTCCAGGGTACTGTACCAATGTGTCACAGCATTCAAACTGCACATCTTATGCACTATGCATATGGTAAAAAGCAGGCAAATTAATAAAAAATATATTATTATTATTATTATTATTATTATTATTATTATTATTATTATTATTATTATTATTATTATTATTATTATTGTTATTATTACTATTGTATTTAATTTAGTAAAGTATTTTCCTGAATGGCACCTTCAATTTGTTTTTCATTAAAATCCTTTTTTTTAGTCTGTGTTATGTGACTGGGTTTTTATGTTTGTTATCTTTATGTACAAGCGGCATGGAGCACTCTTGCTGACTAATGGCGCTTCTCCACCGCCGTGCCGTACCGTGCCGTGCCGTGCCGTGCTGTACCGGAATCCGTGCTCCTGCTTTGTTTCGCTTTCTCCACTGCCACCTGGCCCGTGCCGGGCCGCAAGTACCCGTGCCGATTTTAGCTCCTGCTCTGGGGTAGGTACCAAAGGTTTGGGTTTGCCTTTGATAATGGCCATCAATAATAGAATGTTTGATTTCATTTCATTATAAATTTAATTTATATTTAGTTTAGACAAAAAAAGGTTAAGAAGCGTATGCTCAATTGTAACAAAATAAATAAATAAAATTATATTTCTTTCATGTCTATGACATATTCAGATATAGCCTAGACATTGAAACTATAGTGAAAGGTGTCAGTTACGTAATGTTGCCTGTATGATGTCAATATGACTATCAACAGCTCTATTCACTGTCTATTTTTGCTGAGAACCGCGCGCCTCGCGTGAAAAATTGGCTCCATGCCAAAACTCTAGATGACTCGCCGCAGCAGCGAGGCTCGAGCCGCGCCTCAGACGTGCGTCTCACGCTGGCTGTGTGGGCCGCTCTAACCTGTTAACATGGGCGCCGAAATGAAAAGCAAGAGGTTCCACGACCGTCACGCGCACGCGAGGTAAGCGGTGTGGACCGGGCCTTAGCAGAAAAAGACGCTGCACCTAACGAAATGTTGTCAACAATTTCTCGGTAATCTCTTGGAAAATACTGTTATTATTGAGGACTTCTGGGCGTAGCTAAGCCAAATGTTTGCTGATAGACCTATCTGACATCGTTCTCTGGAGCAAAACGTAAGTGGATAGAACTTGATTTACTGTCTCTGTCTCTATCTACTGAACACAGAAAAAGTGTCATCATTGCTATGTAAGTATTACTGCGCAAATATTTCGGTTATATACGTTATTTTTGAAATTGAGTGTCTTTAAATAGGTTAGTGGTGTTATATAATGTGGATATTTCACACTGTAATGTAAGCGTTGGATGGTAGTGTAATAGTTTTTGTGATGCATGCAACAGTGATGACGAGAGTGTTGGAACATTGCCAAAAGGGGGTGGACGGTAAAAATTGTTTTCATATTGTCCCATCCCCATACAAGAAAACATATGAGAGTACAGAGTATAGAAATACATACGAGAGTTAATTATTACACATTTAGGATGCTTTCCTCTGCTTTACTCCTCCCATGACTCCTCCTACCTTCACGGGTCTGTTGTGTATGGAGAAGCGCAACAGGGCAACACGGCACGGATAGGATACGAATGCTTGCCGTTCTGTACCGTGCCGTGCTGGTCAATGGGGAAGTGCCATATGTGTCAGTAATGTTAGTCAGTCAATGAAAGCAGAGAGTTTTTAGATTAAATTTGGGTTCGGCATCGTGTTGGCTAATTTTCACAAACGGACCTGAAGGGTCAGAGTTATTTGTGTCCAACTTAATGCGTTTGTGTGTGCGTTCTCCTCCTGGAATAGCTCTGTGGGTGAAAGGGCTTTTTGTGAGCCTGAGCTGGCCCCTGGAGCCACAACCTCCTGGCCCCAGCTGAGTCATCAGCTCATGGACCCTCCTGCTATGTTACAGGTGAATTTCAGTTTTAATGTCCCCGAAATACTGTAAAATGTCTCTTTTCCTGAGTGAAATTTTAGGACTTGTACTTCTGTGGGGTCATGGACCTCTATGCAGTGTTTTCACCCACAGCTGTGTTGTGGATTGTCTGTGTCACACTTTGTACTGAGATGATGCTGTGGATCAGTAGTGTTTCATAATCATCTTTATGAAATGCAAAGCATACATTTGATCCCTGAAAATGGTTACATCAAGTTGAACTGTTTTATCAACATCTTAACTATTTATTTGAAAGGAAATATGTTCAATGAATGTTATTAAATGTCATGTTTGAAAAAAAAGAAGTTATTCCTGAATTGTTAGATGAGACAAACATTTCACTGTTTTGGGATTATTTGACTGTGGTTATAAATATAAATATGATTTACATTGCGCAAATTAATCTGACCTGTAACATAATGGATGTAACTACACATTACAACATAATATAGGGTTAAGTCTGGGAGTCCATAGTTTCATTCCAGCGTTTTGCCAACTTTGTTGGAAAGAGACCAGGACACGGTGAACTCCATTCCTGGGGATCGTTACGACATGACTGCTTTGACCTGGCTATTTTTCACTTTTACTTTACGGTAGTGGCAGACAGTATATCACACTACGTAATGTCTGTGGTATTCATGATATTGGTTAGGTATCCATGTCGAGCCAATAAGGGTCCCTTGAAAGGTAACAGGCGTGTGTCTTGGGACGGCTGCGCTTGACTGACTCTCTGGTGAGCAGACGCAGAGAAACAGGCACCAGGAGACAGCCCCCCCTCTGGGGCTCCCTTCAAAGTCCAGGAAATGACCGACTCCACCTCACCTCCTCACTGTCCTCTTTGATGAGTACCATGTGTCCCGCCCCCCCCACCTCCACTCTATAAACACACATCTACCCCACCCCCACTTCCCCCCTCTAAACCCACCTCTACCCCCACCCCTACCCTCAAAACACACCTTTCCACCACCCCCACCGCCATTCTATAAACACACCTCTACCCCACCCCCACTTCCACCCTCTTAACCCACCTCTACCCCCACCCCTACCCTCAAAACACACCTCTTCTCCACCCCCACCTCCACTCTATAAACACACCTCCACCCCCACCCTTAAAACACACCTCTACCCCACCCCCACTTCCACACTCTAAACCCACCTGTACCTCCACCCCCACCCTCAAAACACACCTCTACCCAGCCCCCACATCCACCCTCAAAACACACCTATAAAGCACCCCACCCTCTAAGCACATATCTACCTCTACCGCCCCCACCTCCACCCAAACAAGCCTCTACCCTCTAAACCAGTGCCAAACAAACCTGTTCCTAGAGGATTTTCACTCCATTCTGTAGTTTTTCACTCCAACTCTAACAAAGCACATCTCATCCAACTGCTAGAGATCTCCCCAAGCTGCTAATTAGTGGAATCTGGTGCGCCAAATTACAGTTGAAATGAAAACCTACCAGATGGTAGATCTCCAGGAACAGAGTTGGATACAACTAATGTAAACACACCTCTATCCCCACCCCATCTCCACCCTCTAAACACACCTCTACCACACCCCACCTCCACCCTCTAAACACATCTTTTCCCCACCCTTTAAGCACATCTCCACCCCACCCCCTCCTCTACCCTCTCAAGAGTGGTTACCCAGTTGGTAACCATCTACAGTCCCATGAAAAATAATTTAACCCCTTCCTGATTTCCTCTATTATTGTATGTTTGTCACACTGAATGATTTCAGATTTTAGATAAAATCACTTATTTAATGACAAAAGTTACCAAACACCCTTATCACCCATGTGAAATAGTAATTTCCTCCTTAGTTACTTAGTCAGCCAATTAACCTAATTTAATTTATATTTATATAATTTATATTATTTAATTTCAGCTGGTTGAATACAGCCAGGCTTGTTTTCTGCTGTTAGATCAATACTACACCCATATTGAACATGTAGATGTCTGGTCGTCCGTTCATGAGTTGAAGCTGAAGTGTAATTGCGTTATACAGCAAAACAATGATCCAAAACACAAAAGCAAGTCCACGTCTGAATGGCTAGTTTGGAGTGGCCTAGTCAAAGTCATGACTTAGCCAAAAGAGATGTTGTATTAGTACCTGAAACAAACAGTTCATACTCGAAAACCTATCAATTTGTCTGCAAAGAAGAGTGAGCTAAAATTTCTCCACAGCGATGTGAAAGACTGATATAAAATTATAGGAAACATTTGCTTGCAGTTATTGCAGCTACAGGTGGTGAAACCAGTTGTTAAGTTTAAGTTTCACACGGGTGATATGGATGTTTAATAACTTTTTTCTTAAATAAATTAAATAATAATTTTAAATGTGTTTTGTGCTTACTCAGGTTCCCTTTGTCTAATACTACATTATTTCTAAGATCTGAAATTATTCAGTAAGATAAATATGCAATAATACAAGAAATCAGGAAGGGACCAATACTTTTTTTCATCAAGCACACAATTATGCCAAATTTAAACTGGGTGTTCAATGTTTGCTAGTTAACAGTTATCTTAAACTTTGGTCTTTTATTTTCTCCTTCACGGTTTGTATAACATTTAACCCTGTACATTTAACCCTCAGTAGGTTAACACTGGTTTTTGCACGCACACACACGCGCACACACACACACACACACATGTGCGTGTGTGTGTGTGTATGTGTGTGTGTAGTTGGCACTGCAATGGACTGACAAACGGTCCAGGGTGTATTCCTGCCTCAATGCCTAATGCATGCTGGGATAGGCTCCAGCACCTCCTGCAACGCTGGCCAGGAATAAGCGGGTATAGATATTGGATGGATGGATATATGTACTTAGATGTTAGTTTCAGAAAGTATCATGATAAAAATATCTTGTCTTTATTAGGATTAAAGTTAATTGACTCTTATCAACAGGGAGGAGGATAGTGTTTTTGACTCCAGATCAACAAGAATTTGAGGGAATTACAGGATAAGGTTGGAATGGCAGGTATGCCATCCACCAAGCTACACCTTGACGGGGCATGCCCCATACCTGTACAGCACCGAGAGTTTGGCACTTTTCAGGGTTTCCTACAGAAATCACCGGAATGACCACAGACTCTCAGCCCTAAAGAACATTAACTTTTATACCTTCTGCCTATATGGAAACACAGAGAATTCAGATATAACTTCACAGGTTTACACAATAAAGCCCCAGTCTTGGGTTATTTTGCATTTTCTCCTTCTTCCTGCTAATTTCATAATCACAAATGCCCCAGTCACACAATCAGTAATTCTCCCCATTGGACATTTAGATACATCTGCCAATAACGACATCTGATCAAAGTCTAAGTGGGCAGTTGACTGTCAGCAAATTATGATTGACACCACAGTCCCCCAATCCCTGTTTAGAAATGGTTGCTGATCTTCTCCAACATCTGGGTCCAACACTGTCTGCAACATCATTGAAGCTGATAGCGGAAAAAACTACAAGTTACAAACCTTCTGGAGGTGTTTATGGGAAATGTGCAAAATCGTGATGATTTGAATGTTACCATGAACATCTGGGGGGGGGGGGGGGGGGGGGTTATTTTTATTCCGTTCCCCAAGCAAAGACAAATTAGCAAGTGTCTTTTGTGGTTAAAGCTTTGTGGACAACCACACTCACAGCTTAATGTCAATACGTGTAACTCGAGTAACAGCAAACAGCGTCAGTTATCAGACACGTCAGGTGTGTTCATGCGGGCTACATCTCTCCTGGTTGGAGTAGAACCCTCTGCTCCCCGAAAATGTCACCAGTTCAAACCCTGTAAATGCTTGTTATGGTCCCCAGCTGTCCCAGAATGCCTGCTCCCTTTCTGCAAGGGCTTCTGCACAGTTCCTGCTTCAACACTTTGACAGCCAGTGAAAATTGCCTTTTTGGTGTGGACCCCTTTCTGACTGACTGAGCCAAGCAGAGGTCATCCTTGCTGGCCCCCATTTTGTAATGTGTGAGGATTCTCAGGTGATCTTCCGCTGACTAGCGATGACTGCAATAGAAGACATTCTTTTGAACAGAGGGAGATAGGCATGCTGTCAAAGACTGAGAAACAAAAAGAGCTCATCAGAAACGTTGGCAGAATTCCTGAGGTTTTACTTTTCTGAGAAACCCAGAACAGTCGCAGTCAGAGACTGACACGTCACAGGCTATTCCTGGGCTGTGCATTATAATTACAGAAATACCTGTGGTGTGTTAAATACAGTGTAGCAGAGCTCCAGGGCTCTCATACTACTACTGCTAGGCTAAACACATAAAAGCAGGACAGGACGTGGTCGTGTGTGTTAGCATGTCACAACTAGCTTAATGTACAATTTACACTCCTGTCATTCAGCTTCAAAAGTACACTTCACATGGCATTCTTTATGAAGTGAAGACAGCTTGTCCTTTGTTTTCCGGATCTTTGTCAACACAGAGTTTATGCAATTAGTCTTTTTCAGCTAAAGAGAAAAAGATAATGGAGGTGAATTAGCGCTATTGACATTAGACGTAGGCTTCCAAAGTAGACCCAGTTTTTAGCAGAAGTATGTGATTTTCAAAGCTTTTTCAAAGGCAGGCATTTAAAATATTTTGAAAAATGAAGGCAACACTGTCAAACATTCTAAAACAAAAACCAAAAGGGAAGCTGAACTTCAGGAATCCATCCAAGAGGAGATGTAGGAAACTACATGTAACTGAGTATCACATTGCAAAACATGAAATATGTATCCCTCAGAACACTTCAGTTAGACAGAAAGCACTGTTCTCCATGTCTGCACATCTCTGCTTACAATACAATCATTTGGCATGTGCCAGATTGTAGATTGTAATGTAATGTAATGAGGGACTTGCACCAACCTGAACCTGTTGGAGCTCCATAAAAGCACCCCCTCCCCACCACTGTAATCTCTGCCTCCTGCTCAGCTGGGACTCCTGCTCATCTGCAGGAGGAGAACCGCACCAGGTGTGTGCAAACATGTCGATAAACATAACTAAGGAAAGGACAGACCCTTTGACCTTCCTGTCCATAACTCTTGTCGCACTTGGAGTTCTCAGACACATGGACGATGGCATTTCAGTTCTTTTGTGTGAGGGGACAATGTACCCCCTTCTGCAGCTTTGGCTGTTTTAACATGACAAAGAGTCCCAGCTGGATGTAAACAGCGCTCCACTCAGGAACCCCCCAGTCCAACTTTGTCGACACCTTGACGGCTAGACGTGCCCCCCCCCAAACCAAACCCCCCCCCCCCCCCCCCCCCCCCCCCCCGTGCCGGATGGTCCATAAATATCCGCTTCAATTCTCAGCTCTTTGTTCCCCCTTATTCACCACCAGCACTTCACCATTGTGGGGTCGTTCTCGGTTTCAAGGTGAACCGTTTAAGTTGTACCGTTAAGACATCGCTGCTGTGTGCTGAACTGCGTCTTCTGAGGACTGCTGAAGATGCGTGATACAAGATACGATTTTCTTTTAACTATCGGTATTACGGACTAGTTTTAAAAAGCAGCTGATGCTGCCCAGGCTAGCGTGCAATTTGTTCCCATATTAAATAACCTTCCTTATTCAGGGCCATCAACCCGTCAATGGCGGCTGTCAGGCGTAAAGCTGTAAAGAGATTGAAAGCTGCGAGCCCGTAAAGAAGTTAGCATGTGCCGTTTATTGCAGTCTTCTGGCATTCGCTCTATTGTGACAGAGTGAGGAGGGCCTTCTGAAGTCTGTCGGCATGCATCTGCTCGGCTGTTCGCACCTCATCGTAAACTTTTACCCCCATCCTGCCAACGGGCCGGGCCAGAACAGAAGGACGGAGAGGGGGGTGGGGGGGGAGCGGGGACACACGTGGCCAACGGTGCGAGTCTCTTGAACTCTGACCTCTCCTGCCAGATAGAGCTCCTCTCCGGTCTTTCCCATTGACCGGCACATCAGAAAACCTCTTGTACTCATTGGTCGACCTCTCTTAAGCAGGTTGAGATTTTTTTTTTAAAGTGAGTTTTTAGCGTTGCAACTGAGATCAAACTGTCATCTAGATGTAAAGCTGCAAATCTTTGTGGAATGTTCATAATCCTTCAACCCAGAAGACCCCTCCCCGGAAAACAAGCTTTCTATTTGACCGCTCTCGCCCCTAATAAACGTTGAGCTGGAAGATGAGGTTGCGTGTGCTCGTGACTCGGTCAGATCCGCTCTGCGGTGCCTCAGGCCCGCTGTGTGGTTCCTGTGAGAGGACATTCTTTGATCTGCCGTGGTCCTCCTCCTCCTGTTTGCGCTGCACACTCCACTGCCCAGGCGCTCAGACCAGCCTGCGCAGCCGAGCTCGCTTCAATACCCCAGCGCTGGGGCAGGGGGAGCCTCCCACACTCTGGCCTTTCTGACACGGAGAGGAGGCGCAGGATGGGCCTCTGAAACGAGCCAGAGCTGAATCCCAAAGCTGGGTCATCGGGACCTGACCGCTCTATGTGTTAGAGCTCAATGTGTTTGGGCTCAGTGTGTTAGAGCTCAGTGTGTTTGGGCTCAGTGTGTTAGGGCTCAGTGTGTTAGAGCTCAGTGTGTTAGGGCTCAATGTTAGGGCTCAGTGTGTTAGGGCTCAGTGTGTTAGAGCTCAGTGTGTTAGGGCTCAGTGTGTTAGGGCTCAATGTTAGGGCTCAGTGTGTTAGGGCTCAGTGTGTTTGGGCTCAGTGTGTTAGGGCTCAGTGTGTTAGAGCTCAGTGTGTTTGGGCTCAGTGTGTTTGGGCTCAGTGTGTTAGAGCTCAGTGTGTTTGGGCTCAGTGTGTTTGGGCTCAGTGTGTTAGAGCTCAGTGTGTTTGGGCTCAGTGTGTTTGGGCTCAGTGTGTTAGGGCTCAGTGTGTTAGAGCTCAGTGTGTTTGGGCTCAGTGTGTTTGGGCTCAGTGTGTTAGAGCTCAGTGTGTTTGGGCTCAGTGTGTTAGAGCTCAGTGTGTTAGAGCTCAGTGTGTTAGGGCTCAATGTGTTAGGGCTCAATGTTAGGGCTCAGTGTGTTAGGGCTCAATGTTAGGGCTCAGTGTGTTTGGGCTCAATGTTAGGGCTCAGTGTTAGGGCTCAGTGTGTTAGGGCTCAATGTTAGGGCTCAGTGTGTTAGAGCTCAGTGTGTTAGGGCTCAGTGTGTTAGAGCTCAGTGTGTTAGGGCTCAATGTTAGGGCTCAGTGTGTTAGAGCTCAGTGTGTTAGGGCTCAATGTTAGGGCTCAATGTGTTAGGGCTCAATGTTAGGGCTCAGTGTGTTAGGGCTCAATGTTAGGGCTCAGTGTGTTAGAGCTCAGTGTGTTAGGGCTCAGTGTGTTAGGGCTCAGTGTGTTAGAGCTCAGTGTGTTAGGGCTCAATGTGTTAGAGCTCAGTGTGTTAGGGCTCAGTGTGTTAGGGCTCAATGTTAGGGCTCAGTGTATTAGGGCTCAGTGTTAGGGCTCAGTGTGTTAGGGCTCAATGTTAGGGCTCAGTGTGTTAGGGCTCAATGTTAGGGCTCAGTGTGTTAGGGCTCAATGTTAGGGCTCAGTGTGTTAGATCTCAGTGTGTTAGGGCTCAGTGTGTTAGGGCCCAATGTGTTAGAGCTCAGTGTGTTAGGGCTCAATGTTAGGGCTCAGTGTGTTAGAGCTCAGTGTGTTAGGGCTCAATGTTAGGGCTCAGTGTGTTAGGGCTCAGTGTGTTAGAGCTCAGTGTGTTTGGGCTCAGTGTGTTAGAGCTCAGTGTGTTAGGGCTCAGTGTGTTAGGGCTCAATGTTAGGGCTCAGTGTGTTCTGGCTCAGTGTGTTAGGGCTCACTGTGTTAGGGCTCAATGTGTTAGAGCTCAGTGTGTTAGGGCTCAGTGTGTTAGGGCTCAATGTTAGGGCTCAATGTGTTAGAGCTCAGTGTGTTAGGGCTCAATGTTAGGGCTCAGTGTGTTAGGGCTCAGTGTTAGGGCTCAGTGTGTTAGGGCTCAATGTTAGGGCTCAGTGTGTTAGGGCTCAATGTTAGGGCTCAGTGTGTTAGGGCTCAATGTTAGGGCTCAGTGTGTTAGAGCTCAGTGTGTTAGGGCTCAGTGTGTTAGAGCTCAGTGTGTTAGGGCTCAGTGTGTTAGAGCTCAGTGTGTTAGGGCTCAATGTGTTAGGGCTCAGTGTGTTAGGGCTCAGTGTGTTAGAGCTCAGTGTGTTAGAGCTCAGTGTGTTAGGGCTCAGTGTGTTCGGGCTCAGTGTGTTAGAGCTCAGTGTGTTTGGGCTCAGTGTGTTAGAGCTCAGTGTGTTAGGGCTCAGTGTGTTAGGGCTCAATGTTAGGGCTCAGTGTGTTAGGGCTCAATGTTAGGGCTCAGTGTGTTAGAGCTCAGTGTGTTTGGGCTCAGTGTGTTAGGGCTCAGTGTGTTAGAGCTCAGTGTGTTAGGGCTCAGTGTGTTAGAGCTCAGTGTGTTAGGGCTCAGTGTGTTAGAGCTCAGTGTGTTTGGGCTCAGTGTGTTAGAGCTCAGTGTGTTAGGGCTCAGTGTGTTAGGGCTCAATGTGTTAGGGCTCAATGTGTTAGGGCTCAGTGTGTTAGAGCTCAGTGTGTTAGGGCTCAATGTGTTAGGGCTCAGTGTGTTAGAGCTCAGTGTGTTAGGGCTCAATGTGTTAGAGCTCAGTGTGTTAGGGCTCAATGTGTTAGGGCTCAGTGTGTTCGGGCTCAGTGTGTTAGGGCTCAATGTGTTAGGGCTGGGGGGAAATAAACTGAACTCATCTTGCCAAGATTGTACGCATAGATTTCTCTAAAACACTGGTGAGCAACAGGGGCAGTGAGGTACACTCACAGTGCCAGTGATGTGTCAATCACTGGCTTCCACACTGAGAAGCACATGGAGCAATGCAGTTTGGACTTTCACTTCATACCCAACTCCTCATTTCTATTTTTGTGAAAAATAGATGAAGATTTGGAAGCATCAGACAGAATACTGAGAAATCTCCTGAGCTACACAACAAAAAATGTGAAAAATTAATAAAAGTTCTTCCAACAGGATAGCCAAGTCCAGTGCATAACCAGAACAACATAGCGGTAATTACATGAGTTCTATTTTTAAATGAAAGCATGACCTCAAATAAATTTCTTAAATGGATCTGAGGACTTTGATCTTCCCACAGACACAGTGGGAGAAGAGGTCTGGTAAATATGTCCCTCCCAAATGAAGCTAAGATTAAGAATAAAGCAGCAGTCCATTCCTGCATCTGTTAGTTGTTCTGACGCACTGGGGCCTTTCTGAGCTGCATACAGTGCCTTACACAGCAGTAAGTACCACAGGGCTGACTGCTGCCTCATTGAAAAAACGGAGTGAATTCTGCAGGACTCTCCAGTTACAGGGACCAGGAACGATAGGTGAGTGCTGTCAAGGGCACAGATGAAATCCAAACAAATAAGTGGGATTTCGGCTAAAGGAGCTTTCAACCTGTGCCAAAACTTTGATCAAGTTTCATTTCACCAGAGAAAGGAAAGACGTGGTCTCAGAGTTCAGAGTTTTCCTTCTCCTGTGTTGTTTTTTTTCCCCTTCAAGTCAGTTCAGTATGGAGCCCACAAGGAAAACACCTCTTCTACAAGTCAAATTTCATTCACAGCACTTAAGATCCCATTGTGCCGTCGGATTATTATGGAGGAATATAGTGTAATAAGCAATAAATGGACCTCCTGCTTTAACAATACTTCACCAAATAGTGAGACACGTTAAGCTGCATTCTCAGCTCATGCTCTGGGCTTATTCTTGCAGTCCGTTCTAACTGTCCTCTCGTGCATCTCTGCACTGTAACGGATCTACACTGGCAGGCCTGGGAAAGAGATCCGAATCTCTCTGTGGCCGTGACGGCAGAGCTGCCTTTTATTGCGGATCAAGGCAGGAGGACGCAAGCCTACGCATGCAGCCCTCGCTGCCGCCGCTTTCATCTCCCGAGCTGGCGGCCAGGAGCGATGTTTCGGTTACCCAGATACACCGTCTCACGGCACACGTGAGCCTGTCTCAGCGCCGCCAGCGCAGCTGCAGCTTTCCAGATCGGGGAAGAGATTAGGGACCTGGGACTTCACCTTCACGCACGCTCGCAGGAACGGCTCTGTAAACATCGCTTGCCGCTTCCCGTTCGCTGTGCAGGCTCTTACTCAAATAGTGTTGCAATGCCCCTGCTAAGATGCACGCACCTTGAAGATGCCTTGGGTGTCACTGCGGTTGACAAACAGAAAGCCTTTGTTGGAGATTGCACTTGTTTTTTGTGCGGCTGAGTCACACTTGCTGTACTGAGAGGCACGTGAACAGTGTTGTGTGGAATCCCCGAGGGAGCACCACGGAAAGATCTGCCTCCGCAGTGCTCGGACGCTTGACCTCTGACCTCCTGAGTCAGCGATTCCAAAAACCTCCTGGAACGCGCGTTTGTGTGCAGATGTGCACAAGTGGTATTTATTCATTTTTGTTCCATTTGAAGATGCAGTACAAAGTCATTAAAGAAAGAATTTGAAAGAAGAAATCCCAGCACACTTACAATTACGCTGACCACGGTTGTGAGTGTTGGCTCAAGGAGGCCCCAGAAGGCCATGTTAGACAACACGTATTAACCCTTGTGTTCAGTTTGGGTCAAACTAAACAATCTGTACATTTTAGTCAAATAGGAATGACTCTTTAGAGTGACTGAACCAGGGTAAATTTGGTTCTTGTTTTGTATTTTCATTTACCGTTCATCGTCTGTATTTGCCTTGTCTTTTTGCCTATATTGTTTCTTTGAATATAACAAAAAACATGAAAAATGTGAGTTCAAAACAATAAATATCAATACGGCATGATTGTTGTTTCAGTTTAATTCACAGACACAATTTACATGGATGAACATGATTTATAAACGCCATGCCTTCAATATAGTGGATTCGTTAAATAAATAAATAAATAAATAAATAAATAAATAAATAAATAAATAAATAAATAAATGACATTGGAATTGTTAAATGTGGTCTAGCAAAGGTAAATGGCAACCGTTAACCATATATAGTTTCATCTGATTGGAATTGAGATGAAGCTAATATATATTGAGCAGCGCTGCCCAACCCTGTTCCTGAAGGTCTACCATCTTGTAGGCTTTCATTAGAACTAATTCGGCACATCTGATTCTATTAATTAACATTTCAATGAGGATCTCTAGCGGTTGAATGAGGTGTGGTTTTTTAGGGTTGGAATGAAAACTTGCAGGATGGTAGAGCTCCAGGAACAGGGTTGGGCATTCCTGATATGGAGTATTTTTGCAGACGTTTTTATTTTAGTATTGCTTTAAAATACCAGTGATTTCCTGGGTATATTTAACCCCGACTAACAGTTTCACTGATGCTGATAAGTAAACAAAAGACAAGTGTTAAAAATACTCCATATTTTTCTAGGTCTGAGCTGTTAGACACAGCTCAGCAACGCTAGACTACTGCCCCAGGGCAAGAACTGAAATTCAGGAATGGAAAATTTGGTGTCACCACATTATTTAGCCTCAAGTCAAAACTACAACAACACAACTATTGTAAAACTTCCATACGATCAACATTCTGGTAAAAAATGTAATAATGTATAACATTATTATTATTATTATTATTATCGTAATTTACACAATTCTTCATACTTGGGTCAGAAGTCACTATGTAATTTCTAATTAATCAAAATGACAAAATCCGATATTTTAAAAGGTAAAACCATCCGTTTGGCCAACAATAAACTCTTTCCCCACAATCACTTATTCGGTTTTCTGTTGCAGAACAGCGGTAAACTGATTTTAGAGAAGGAGAGTTTTAGGAACTGACTTTTTTTTTTTTTTTTACGGTTTCCTTTTGCTAAATTGAGCCTTTCCAGGGACGGACCTTGGTATTGCTAAAGACAGGATTATGTAAAATGGACTACCATCAGTCACCTCAAACTCAAATCCACATAAAACCTTATGGTCCAATGTATCTGTTTGTTTTCTCGTGTTTATTATTACCTAAACTATGCAACGAATTAGCATGCGGTTTTGCGGCCAATTAACATAATGAAGGGGTTAGTAAGCAGAGTTTTTACTGCTGCCCAATCAGTGTGCTGCCTAGTTTGATTCCAGATGTATGCTAGCTTTGGCAGGCATAAAGCCAGGGATCCAGGCCTGCCACAGCAGAGCTGCCACACTGGAATGGAGTCTCAGTGCCAGAGGTGGGTGGCAGTGTAGCATAATGGATAAGGAACTGGGCTTGTAACCAAAAGGTCATAGGTTCATAGGTTTAATTCCTGGGTACGACACTGCCATTGTACCCTTGAGGAAGGTACTTAACCTGTATTGCTTCAGTACATATCCAGCTGTATAAATGGATACAATGTAAAATGGCATGTAAAAGTTGTGTAAGTCGCTCTGGATAAGAGTGTCTGCTAAATGCCTGTAATGTAAAGAGGTGAAGCTGAGAGCTATACCAGGCAACAGAGGCATATACGTTTCCTGTCTGAATGGAGAGCCAGTTCTCCAGTCAGACATATTTCTGTGGTACAGAGACTTACATAAGTGACATTTAGAGCACAGCTGCTGAACACAAGAAATAAATGTGTACCATCTCTCTTGGGGAAACAAAGTGCTGAGTCTTCCATTTCAACAGCTTGGAAAATATCTCTCAGCTTTGCGTGACAGGAAGTGACATCGCATGTCTCACTGAGAAGCACAGGATCAGGAGGAAATGTCAAGATGTTGTAACACAGCATCGAAGAAATTATTTTTTAGAATCCACAAAAACAAGAAGAGATTCAAACTGAGCTTTAGCCATCTATATGTCCTGTATTGAAAAACAGTACTATCAGTAGGTACCAGTTTAGAAGTTGAATTCTATAACCCATCACAAATATGTATGAAAACAGCAGTCTTTAAGAAATGATAGTTACTGCCTTCTCTGTGTTCATGGCCCTCCTCCCGTCAATCCCTTACAAGTGTTTTTCTGTTTCCTGTCAGCATTTCCAGACTTTTGGTCAGCCAAGTCCTGTCCTTAAAACACCACTTCACATTTTAATAATCTATAATCTAATGTACTGTATGAATAGGCAATGTAAGACATCACAGCCATGAGAAACAAAATTCTTTAGGACCAGTGTTTGAAGTCAATTAATTTCAATTCTGTCAAATCAGGAAATTAACTGGGTTTCAATTTATTGATGAAAAAATCCTCATAGAACATCTTGGTCATTTTTCAATTTACTGAACTGTGCTGAATTTAGATTTAATTGACCACAAAATGTCGAATAATGCATGACTCATATATCGCATTACATATCCATGACAGGTGTTACGGCCCTGGGACGTAACAACAGGTGCTACAGAAAATGTGAAAAGCTTGCAGTTGAATGTCAGATGGTAAAACATGCTCAACTTTTATCATTAAGCTTTTATTATTAAGCAGTTATAACTATAGCGTACAGTACAGTTTCACAGTATGACTTTGAGTACAGTTTTACAGTATGACCATGAGTCCAGTTTTACAGTATGGCCATGAGTACAGTTTTACAGTATGACCATGAGTACAGTTTTACAGCATGACTTTGAGTACAGTTTTACAGTATGACTTTGAGTACAGTTATACAGCGTGTCCACAGGTACAATTTTACAACTTTTTTATTGCAGAGTCTCTCTTCTGGAACATAAATAGGCTTTTTTCTTTCATAAACCTACGTGGCAGCTTGTAAGTCAGAACAAAGTGTAACTCAGATTTTCTGTGGAATCAGCTGCACAACTTGAATAAATTTGAGGTTGGGAAATACAAATGAAATTGCGTAACCAGTGTCTTCGTACACCATGGATTTCAGCTGACTCATTGTCTGTTCAGAGATAGCTTCACAAGGAACATATATATCATATTCATGTTTATGCCATTAAAACATAAAAATACTGGAGAAACAGACTGAGTACCCTGTTTTGACGTCTAGCCAACTATTGAAGAGAGATTTGTGAAAATAGGCTGTTACTTAACCAATTTATGGCCTTTCTCTCTCTGGATATTTACCAAACTGCACTCTGGGGTCCACATTAAACCTCATTGCTCTGTTCCTTCCAGATGCCCCCCCCCTTCTGTTAAGGACTGAAACAATAGAGGTGATTGTGAGGGAAACTCGAGAGGCTTTATTTGGGGGGGGGGGGTGGGGGGCAGTCTGACTTTCACATGGAAGCATCAGTGACAATCACGGCGAATTTGAGGAGGTACATGAACAGGACCAGATACAAGGGAGGGTGGGGTGGGGGGGGGGGGGTGGGTGGGTATTCACAAAAGCCTGAGACTCTCATCATCAATGATAAGGATAGTAACTTGGCTCTTCAGACAAAGGTTTTCTGTTTCAATCCTTGGTTGTGCGTCACAAAGCAGGAGACAAACAAAATATGGGCATTGTAGTTGCATTAGGTTACAGTCTCCACCACAGCCTTCTGCCAGTTCACTCAACGCTTGACAGTCCAGGACGTCGGTGGAGGTGTGTGGTGGTGGAGCCCTGGAGAGAATTCAAAAGGAAACAAACCTTCATATTAAAGGGGTAGTTCACTTTCTGAAGTTTTTAAAAAATATATTACATCAGTTGAAATGCATGTTTTCAATGGGCCCAGACAGTTGTGTTGTGCCATGAAGGATATTTTAGACACTTTCCAGAAGTTTCCGCTGACATGCCGGCTTTCATATGGGTGGGAAAGCGGCATTGCTATGGGCCATGGTTTAAAGCAAGCTATAAATATGAACACATTTATTTAGTAGTGTTTATTCACATTATTGCTATTGGTATTTGATGTTAAACCCATAATTAATAATGACATATCTGACAGCTGTTATCCATTGTGCAATAATTACCTGGTTAGAACATGTACACCAAGTCAGACGCAATGTTAGCCAGAAAGCTAAATTTAACCAGTTCATTCATTCATTCTGTTCATTCAAGAGGACTTCAGATCCCTGTTAATATGCTCCTAACTTCTGGCTAGCTAGCAAGTGAACAAACTTGGAAAAATACGAAACGTTGCTACTAATAGACAATATAAAAGCACTGTGCGTAATGGGATTTTTAGGTTTATAGACTCAGACTCTGTTGTAGCTGACGGTAAATATCTATTTCAGCCTTCGAACTTCCTCCCTGTGGCACTGCTGCAACAATCACCTCCGTCTGGCGAACCGGTTCCACACCTGATCAAATGATCGCTTTTATTTTATTTCATTTTTTGAGGGGGTGGATGACCGATGTGGGGAACGAGGGGATATGGAATACCCATTGTGATGTGAAAAACAATGACTGGACCAAATGTCTTTAAGGTAATTATTGGCAGGGATACTCCCAGCATATTGGTGGGGACGTGTACCACCTGACCCTCCCTAAATCTAAGCCAACGGTATTGTGCTTATTCAAGTTATTCCAAGCTCCAACCACAATAGAAAAAAATAGAACAGTGAGCAGGACTAGAACTCTTTGTTTCCTTTGTTTTCCTGAGTAAAGAATCTAATCTTCCAGACTAAGATTTCAGGCCTGGAGAAGAAACCCAATAGGGCAAACATTGTTCAGTTCCTTCATATTCAACCAGGTTCTGCTTTACAAAAAGGGCCTACTGTTTATAAGTATAACCCCTTAACTCCTGGATTCAGTCAATACTACCCCTAAATTGTGGTAAATCGCCTGTCAATGTCCATGAATATAGGAGGGAAAGTTACGGAAGTGAAAAGATAATATCTCTTGGTATTACATCACCCTCACTAATGTGACAAATTAGATGTTTCTATTTTGGAAAACCATTATCATAAAATGAAATTCTTACTGGATACACCAGGGGCAATCAGTTTGTTTATTTGAGGGGATGCATAAAATCTCTGATGATTTACTGCAATAAGGTTCAAAAACCACAAAGCACCCTGTTCGTATGCATACATATGCTTCCTTCAGAGAGTAAATGGAGGACTTCCAATGACCTGAAACCTGAGAGAGTAAACAGGTAGAGCCCCTGCAGCTGCAGCCACAACAGTCCCTGCAGAGGGAGGGATGTCTCCGCCCACGAGAGAGTGGAAAGCTCTGAGTATTTCACCCGTTAGATCTGTTGTAGCACTGGCTCAAGGCAACCTGTCTGCTGGGCTGTTTATTTTCTGAAGGAGTGTTTGGATGAGGCCAGATAGGCCGACTGCCTGGCCACAGACGGGCCTTGGAGGTGAGGTGCATTGTGGGAGACAGCAGGACTCTACTGAGGGCCCAGGATCAGGTAGATTTCCAGGGAAAATACAACAGCCTTTTTCTTTGGGCCAAGACTGTCTAGGGTGCCATGGAGACTTGGTATTTGTGTTGGAACCATGCCTGTAATTGATAGGGGCCCTGGTCGTAGACAGACCCCAAGCTCTTTCTCTCTCTCTCTCTCTCTGTATCTGTTTCTTTCTCTCCTCCCTCTCTGGATCTGTCTCTTTTTCTCACTCTCACTCTTTCTTTCTCACATTCTCTGGCTCTTGCGCTCTCCCCCTCTCCTTCTTTCCCTCCCTCCTTCTCTCTCTTTTTTATAATGATTGGCCGGCTTCCTCCAAGAGTACGTCTGCATACCAGGACCATGTGACAGCAGCCAGGAAGGCGTACCTTTACCATTCATGTATCCTGCACTTTTAACATCCTTACCACTTCCAGATTCTCTGGTATTCTATTACATCCCTCCACGTCAAACTTCATGTCTTTCTTGTCCCTGCTCATTTTAATGATGCTAATTTGTCATGCATGGGCTTCCTGGCATTACAGCCTATTCAAGCTCACATGAAGAAGATTCCTTCTGCGAGTTACAGAGCAGGGTAGCGCGCTCGCGGGGTCCATCAGGAGAGCAGACTCCATGGGGTGAATTATCTCCCCCTGGACCAGATAAGAAGGAATAGCTGAAAAGCTTTGTCAGGAATTGGAGCAGGTTATCTGAATATTATTTATTGCCCCAGCCGGTGTGGCAGCTCTTTCCTGTTCCTATGCTATTTAGCAACCATCTTTCTCACGTGATTTACAAGGCCCGTCCTGCGGGCGCGGGAGATGGCAGCCTCCTCTCGAGCTGGGGCCTGTCCACATTGAGCAACATCTGTTGCGTATCGTGTCAGGTTAGCGACGTGTGTACAAATTGTTTTGCTACGGTGAAGTTATCCTTTGGTTCTTCCCACAGACAAGTATCTGAACAGCTGTTCCACTGCCATGCGAATGCCTTGCTTAGACACATTTTTTTTTGCATAATGGATAGGGCTCTGTTCTCTTTCCGCATACAGGGAGGGGGTTAAACTCTCAGCCTGGAGAGGAAATCTGTGCTTGGTGAAGGCACCCAGGTATTTGGGCTATCTTTATAACATGTGGAAGGCACAAGTCTCGTCCTGTCTACAGTACATACAATCAGGGAGGCAGTCTGACATTTTCAGTCGCTCCCTTCTCTCTACCACACACACACACACACACACACACAAACATGTAGGCTGTTTCAGGACTGGCTCAGGCACATAAAAATAATCCCTGATAATGTCATTTGTTCCAAACAGCTTGGAATAGGGCTAAATTCACAGATGCTCCACGCTCATTCCTGTCCTCCCTCAGGACACAGGCTAACACGGATTGCTCCAAACTTCTTCTGCAACTGTGCAGGAAAAGCTAATGAAGCTTTGTGAAATTCCATTTATTGTTAATACTTAAACATCATTCAACACCTCTGTCCCATCCCACCACACAGACAAGTTGAACACAAAACAATCTAAATTTAAGAAATAATTATAATAATAATTATAATATATACATAATTAAATTACTCAAACTGAATTCAGCTGTTGCACAATTTACGTTTTAAAAACAAAAGAAGGTGAGGGTGTTTATTGAGTTTTCTCCAAGTTAAGATGTTGTTTGATTCCCCCTTTTCCAACGAGGACAAGAAGACCGGTCTCCAGCAGAGCTGCACTAAGGGCCAAAGGTCAGATGATGAGAGCAGCCAGTTGTGGCTTACAGAGGTTCAGTTTGGGAGGGGTGGAGGGGTGGAGGGGAGCGGGGGGCCGGGATCCTAATACAGCTAATAGAACAAGAGCACAGTGATCTCAGCAAGACATTTCATTACTTTTGAAAGACTCCAGAATTCATCAAAGCCAGGATATGGCCAAAGCATGCGTTCTGAGAATGATGATGGGGCCTGGCAGCCTCACATGTGTCTCATATAGGATCCCCCTCCAGGGGTATTTCTGAACATGTCATTCGGCAGATATGAAGCCTGTGAAGAACATTGAGCTGAATAAGAATGCAGCAGGTGCAGATGGAAGAGGACAGAAAGTGCTGGAAGTCATCTGGGTGTGCCATGCTAATGTCTTTTTCCCATGCAGCTTTTACATCAGGCAAGCACTGACAGTTCAGAATAAGTGGGAAGCGCTGCTGTAAATGAGCATGCTTGTATGCAAATTGGACCTTCCAAATCCGGGTGGGACTGGAGATAACAAAATTTGAATAAATAAATAATTTATTTTTAATTTAAGAAAAAAAATGTGGATACACAATGAAAATTGTGACACTAATCAAACTGCAGCATTGCAGTGTCAGCAGTAATAAATCAGCAGCAGTTGTAGACCATCTGCAGTGCCTGTGTAAGATATAACACTTATTGCACATCTCATATCTTAGTTACATCAGCACTGAGATAGCTAAGCAGTTTGGTGTCAATATGTGCCATGTTTATTCAGTTTAGCAAGTGTCATCACATAGGTGCTCAACTGATACATCCAGAGGATCATCAGACCCTACACACCAGCCAGACATCTCCGTTCTGCCACCTCTGGACGCTTGGCACCTCCCCCTCTTTGTGTCTGTACTTCCCGCTCCCGTCTGCTGTCTGTCCTGGCCCCTTGCTGGTGGAATGACCTCCCCGTGGCGGTCAGAACAGCAGAGAATCGGACTACCTTCAAACGTACACTAAAGACTCATCTCTTCAGACTGCACCTCTCCCCACCCCTCCCTAGCCTATAGTTTAGCTCAATGTACCTAGTTAGGCTAATATGATCACGTTAGCTTTTATTTGGCAGGATTGTTCTTGTCTGATTCTGATTAGGCAAATGTGATTTCAGTGCTAGTTTGTACTTGGCAGGATTGTTTGTTTGCTTGCGGAACAGGTTACCCTACAGGGTTGGAATCCTGATCTATGTGGTCACTTCTGGCACTACAATCTTTACTTCGCTCTAGTGTGTTTCTTTTGCACCTCTGCACCTTGAACTAATGCACTTGTTGTACGTCGCTCTGGATAAGAGCGTCTGCTAAAAGCCTGTAATGTAATGTAATGTAATGTAACTGAATTCGGAGTTTGGCTACCGTTTTGCTACGACAGTACAGCTGCAGTTTTTGCAAAAAAATGGAATAGATGGCTAGCTATACAGAACATGCAGTGATTCCATTTGGACCCTGAATCAAATGGAATTTTTATACTTATTTTACGAGTGACAGCCAACCTAGTATAACGCTGGCTTGCTATTTGACTAGAGTGAGAGGAACTAGCGTGAAGGTCTCGTTACTAGGTAGTATGTAAGGTTTAGGCTATTTGCTGAAATTGTGAAGTAAAGTTTCCATGGTACTGTAAACAAATCTTTATGGTGGTGGTTATTTTCCAGATATTAGTCTGACCCTCGTGTGTTGCCAGAGAAACAGCACCTCTCTTGCTCTTACCTTTCAAAATTTGAATCCAAATCATTTAACAAAATACATGAATGCTCTTGTTTTAATTTTTTCCACAAGTGATCACGTTATAAATGGCATAATCCATGACGTGATGCATGGGATGATGCTTCCTCACTGCCATGTCATGCATTAAAATCATAACATAAATATAACATTCATTGTAAAATGTTTATATATTTAGCTAAAATATGAACATTTGGTGGCATGGTACTGATACTGAATTGCAAAAGAAAGTATTGCAGCTCCTATGCTGTATCTGTTTTTCCCCCATCTCTACTGATGTACAGCCGAAATATGTACCCCGAACCCCCCCACACCCTGCCACACTCCCATGTCTCAATGGAAATTGAGCACCATCCAAATTGGGATTACAGACATTGGCTAAAACTACTGGGGTGGTTTAGCGAACAAAAGCTATTGTTGAATGAATCATACTTTTTCCCATCAAATACTGCAGGGATCAGAAAGGAAAAGGTGCTCCATCCAGCTCCTGTAAGAAAGTAAGTTTATATTTAATTGTCTGAGGTGTGAAAGCACGCTATTCCCTCAAAGTGGATGATTGAGCCCCTTAACATTACAACTCACTGAGAAGGGATCATTACCTCTGTTATGTAACCTTATGACTGAACATCCATCAACACCGACGCAACCATCAACATCCTGGTCAGGGTCACAGGGGGGTGCTGGAGCCTATCCCAGCATGCACAATAATTTAACTTTGTAAATTCAATAGAAGCACAATAAGTGGTGGTAAAACTATGATTAAGTAATCATTTTGTAGGGATGTCTGAATTCCTACACCTCTCTGAGCAGTCCCCAGAAAGATACTATTTCAATTTTTGAGGAGTACAAAACAATATCACTGCATGCATGAAATTTGCTGAATGCGAACTAACTGTTTTGAATTTAGTGTGGGTATCATATTTTAAGCCTACCTATAAACTCCATATAAAACCCATACAATGGCATAAATAAATCAATGAAATCATTAATTACTTAATTAATTACAAAGTAATTTACAAATTACATTCATTGACCATCAACACACAAAGTAATGCCCAACTTGACAGAGTTGATAAATGCACACTAAAACAAGTCACACGGGGTGATTTTCCATATGTTAACCTGTGTTAAAAGATACGTACCAGTGCGTCCCTTTGCTGTATATAAGACTGACACACAGGAAAAACAGGATACCTTACCTATTCCCCAGTGAGCCTGATAAAAAAAAACAATTCACAGAGACGGATTCCTCAGTTTACCCTGGGAGTAAGAACATAATGTTCTGCTTTAGTAAACAAGATTGTCATGGATTCAGCTCTGCTCCCTTCAATTGTCGCTGAAGAAACTATCTCCTATCCTTCCAGGAATGACACGAATATCAGAAAAGATATTCATCTAAGTTAAGGTTAAGTTGGCGACTTTACTGAACACTGTAATGCCAGGACGAGGTGATGCCATGCAAATCTAAAGCTATTGGTGTCTATGTTACACGGGGAATCGGGATTAACTTTCACAAGTGTCACGTCATATGAATGAGGTTTCTCCTCAGACAAAGGGATCTAACTCAACCGAATAAACAATATCTGAAACAACAGTGAAAGTGCGATCTGCTGTAACCAGTGGAATAAGCCAAAGGTTTTTGGAATAAGCGAGTGCTTGAGAGCTGGAAAAGAAAAGTGGCAGTCTTATCATCAAAGCTTGCCTGGCAAAAGAGGGTGGAGATTTCAGTCATCCCATAGTCAGTACGAGACAGATAATGCACTGAGGTAAAAACCTGAGCTGTTCTGTGGGGACGTGCACAAAGGAAGCTGTTGTTTTCACGGCTCGTATGATTTTTAAAAATATAAGATCTTGCAGCAGGAACAAGCAGTTAGGGGAGGCACAGCATTCCTCTGCCTTCACTGTGTCACATGACCCCTCATTTAAGCACACAGGGGTATAAAAACTCATCTCACACCAGTGGGAAAGCTGGAAGCAGGAGACTACCTCACGACGGCAAAATCAGCTTGCTTAAAACACTTCAAATATGTTTCAGCATAAGATGGTAATTGATTGGTTCACCTGAGGGCATTAGGTTAGGCAGAGCTTTTCAATCCAGACAAACTGGAACACTGTTGTGGTTCAACAAAGGCCAATTTCAACCTGAGTTAACCTTTTGCACTTGGAGTTGTCATTTATAACCATCAAACTCCTAAACTTCAACACTGATATTCATGTCTCCCGCTGTAACCCACATGCCGGACTGAACGTGGCTCAAAGCCAGGGAAGGAGTGGGCTCCTGGTTAACTTCTGCTGCCTCTACAACCACCTGATTTCAATCAGCTCAGCTGAGTGTCATCACGCAGTGAATGATTAGATGAGGCTAACCAGCTCAACCCATTCTATTTACTGTGATATATCCCTTGTAGCATTTCTGCCACATTCCATCCTACTGCTACTTTACACCAGGCTGGAGTGGAGGATGGGCTCCCCCTCTATAGCTGGGATCCTCTTGAGATTTCTTCCCGTTGGGGAGTTTTTTATCACCACCATTTGAGGATTTTCCCCCTACTGGGAGGTTTTACCTTACGTACTTGCTGTTTGGGGGTTTAGGCCTGGTGTTTGCTGTTTGCTCTTTTTGCTCTGTCTCTTGCCTTGCTGCTCTGTAAAGCGTCTTTGTGACAGTTCTATGTGAAAAGTGCTATAGAAATAAAATTGAATTGAAACTGAATTCACTAGCTAATATATTTCACGGTACTTAATATGAATGAGAGCTCAAATTCGTCCATCTTTGCCTGACATATCTGGAAAAGTAATGGCTGGATTGCCATGACATTTGCTGCACACATTTATGCGAGGGAAGATAACTGTGCCTTGACAGAGGTCTGCACTCTTCTGAGAGAAATCTTTTTAGTTTTAAATTGTACTTCTCTCTTATCCCTATTTAAAATAACCAAATAATGTGTGTTCATGTAACCTCCTCTGTCAGCACACACAAAAGCGTGTGAAAAATTTCCTGGCATGCTGGTCATATTCAGTCTCCATTCTGCAGGTCAAGCTCACTGAGCTGGGGGAGCACTCTGTATGTAGGCACCTTATGGAACAGAGGGGGACAGTGTTGTGGGACCCAGACATGATGACTGAATCCCTCACTTACCCATTTATTCAGAGGTGTCGGCCACAGGCTGCAATGGCACTGTCCAAATTCAAACCGGACCGTCGGGCCCATCCACACACTAGAACAGTGCCTTAACAGATACCACACCATGGAGCTCATCCATGCACTAGAATAGTGCCTTAACAGATACCACACCATGGAGCTCATCCATGCACTAGGACAGTGCCTTAACAGATACCACACCATGGAGCTCATCCATGCACTAGAACAGTGCCTTAACAGATATCTGACCATAGAGCCCACCTATGCACTAGAACAGTGGAACAGTACCTAAACAGACATCAGACTTTGGGGGCCATCCACACACCTTAACAGAAGCTTGGAGTCACCCAGTAGTCCTCTCTTGTAAATGTATCTTGTCAGTCATGTCAAAACTGCATGTAAATGAGCAGCACTGCTATATGGTGATTTAGGGCACACTGCTATATGGTGGTTTAGGGCACACTACTATATGGTGGTTTAGGGCACACTACTAAATGGTGGTTTAGGGCACACATCTTGAAGGATTCCTGATATGCGTTCAAGACGGCAAGCATTAGCTAACGTTCGCGAACATATTCAGACATTTTACACACAAACTTTTTCTGGGACTGCCCAGGGACAGGCATGGAAACCGATGCTGAAGATTAATTGGTGTACAATTTACACCCTGTTTGTGTCTCCTTAACAACGACTTCCTACTTTATAGCCTCTACAAAGCCAATTGCGCAGCAGTGGGTCCCTCCCACTGCTATAGATCTTGTGGAAGTCCCTCCACAGGGAAGGTTATCAGCAGTTCATGAATGGTCAGGGTTATCAGCAACTGTATAGCCGTATTCCTCTGCCTTATATATAAAATATCTCATTAAAAACACGTTTTCAACATACAAAAATGCCAAGTTACTCACACTTACAAAGCACTGTCTGTAAGTCATTCATTCAAACTGACTAAATCTTCGCCTTCCATTAAAAGTATTGATATCAAAATGACGCCAAGTTACTGTGCCAAAAACAATACAGGCTATCTTGCCTCACCGAAATTAAAGAAGCTGTATTCCAAAAACAACTGTATTCTTGAAACAATTTATGAGACATTGGGTAACATTCCTTTGGAATACTACTGTTCTATGTCGCACAGTATTTTTAATAAAACTATTGAAAATGTGTGCTTCATACGGTCATAAAAGCTTTTAGCTGACCACATACTCACTCTCAGCTCGCTTAGCTTGTTGCTAATAGTCTAGCAAAGCTTGCTACCAAGCAAGTCGTCCTGTGCCTGCAAATCTCACGCTGACTGGAGGCCACTGCCATCGACTGGCGTTAGGTGGCTAACAAAGAGACAGAAAGATCCTTGCATTATGTCATGAAAAACACGTTTTTTCAACGTACAAGAATGGGAAGTTACTCACACACAAGGTAGCTAACGTGAAACACGCTGAACATGCCAAAAGCGGAAATGTCCCGGAAAGATTTTACAGATGCAAAAGTAGGGTGACCAGACGTTTTTGGCGTATGGTTTTTGGTGGCCTGTCCCCGGAAATATCCCCACTTTTAACTGTGTGTTAAAAACAGACCGCAAAGTGAAACGTGGCAAGTCACTACTGTGTAGCAGAGCCTACCGGTTGACGTCTCAATCGCGTTGTGCTTGTTTTGGCCAACAGAGGGGGCTGCTCACTATAGCTGGTTCATATCACTCTTCTTCTACTAACTACTTGCTCACGCTAGTTTTAAAGAAAACTGCTGTGGAAAACTCGGCCAGAAGCTAGCATGTATTGAACCATTTTGTTTGACCATTTTCTTTATTGTGTTCCATAGTTTACCATAGCTTCACTCACCATGGTACTGTAAACTGATTTTTTGACACGGTTTACAAAGTTACTTAATTAGTACCCAATTTTATCAGTCGGCCTACACCATAGTTTATTACAGTACAACAGTTACCATGGTCAAAATACATGAAACCGGAATTGTCCCCCTTTTTTATTTCATAGATATTTCATAGATAATATCCATAAAATGGATATTTTAATGATATTTTGACTGCCGAACTGGAAATGTCCCCGGTTTTCATTTCAGAAATCTGGTCACCTTATGCAAAAGCAATAGTTTAAATGTTGTATTTTCAGTCAGCCAGCAAGCCAGTGTACTAAGTTTAGAGATGTGCTGCAGTCAGAGGGGGGAGTTGAACCTGGGTCTCTCAGTCCTGTAAATGGTTCCAAGCAAAAGACAATAGCACTACCCATTAGGCTATGACAGAAGTTGACAGCAGGGTTGCAAAGTTGTACTATTTTAAACTTGCACACTTGTATATGTTTATTTTGTGTTTGCATCCAATGTTTTTATTGGTTGATGTATGTAAAATGACCAATGGGGAAACATTCTTTGTTGGCTAGGAGCATTTGTGGCAGGAAGAATGAGAAAACGCAAAATCCCCTTAGTTTGGGGCTTTATTGTGTGGACATGTGAAGTTGTTTATGAATTCGGTCTGTTCTGAGCTCAAAAGGCCTGGACTAAAAAGTTTGCTATGGTCTACAATTTTAAGGGGGGCCACAGAGACTGCATATGCACAGGGCCCTGGATTTCATGCCCCACCCTCCTGCTCTGGAGTTCTCCCTGGCTGCTTTTCCTCCAGAGAAAACATGATGGAGGGAAGGTAGCTGAGCTCACGTGCTCAACATTTTACCCACAATCCAATAACTGTGAGATGAATGTGCAGACCCTGCATCATCAGTAATGCTCTCTCATTCATTTTCTCATTGGCTGATTTATACGTAAGTATTTCTTTGCTTCGTAGATGCCCTGATTTAGGAAGAGCTTATTTTTTTCTCAATGGATCTTTCATAGGAAGGCGCTAAGTAATTCAGCAGGTTAATAACATTGCTCAAGTGAACAACCACCATGCTACGATTTCAGTGTACAACTTTCCAGCTACACATCTAGTTTCTTTTCTATAACTGAACTCTTTTCCCCTAATATCATTTTGTATATTGCCTTTTTTGAGCTTGTACCTTGTAGTAAAAAAAGAAGCTAAATGGGGTGCGTTGGGCATAATCATGCCATACTCAGATTACACATTGCCGTATCCCAGGCAAAATTCCATTGCCACTCATGCCAATTAATCAAACAGAACTCACATGCAAAGCGATTTCACAAATGCTCCTCAGAACAGGATTATTGAATCTGACCGATGCATAGCATTGTGACACTAAGGCATGTTTGCTTAAACCGCTGCATAATAACTTGGGTGTTATAGTTTGGCTTGCGAAGAGGCTTCACCTTTTAGGTTAAGAACACTGAAACATAAGAATCCTACCAGCGTGAAATAAAAACCCAAGACCTTCAGAAAGAGGAAGAGGAATCCCTACGGGAGGAAAGAGCATTGGTTTTGAAGGCTGGAGTACAGAAACTCACTGATTTCAGTCTGGGAAAATAGCTAAATAATAAAAGGCTAAATTGGAAGAAGTCCAAAGACACGTGTTAATCATCAGTAGAGCAGTGCACGATTCTGCGATGAGAAACACTTATGTAAACTTCATGCGCACACCTGTTTGTGCTGCTATGTACTGCATGTGATATGTCTGCTATGTTTTATATTAGGACCGTGAGGGGACTTGCTTTAACAATAACCAGACGGGCAAAATGGGAATAATGCACTATACAGGCAAACCTCAGTTATAAAAGTAGACTGGATAAGTTCCATAAACTATTTGTCTAGACAAAACAATGCGGTTATAAATGGTTTTCTGTCTGAGGTTGGGAAATTAAGGAAACCACAAGAAAATGTCATACGGTGCTCTGTACTGTACTGTGAGTATCTATTAATACTCACAGTTCATACTGAGCATACAGTAATACAATGTAAAGTTATTATAGCTAAGTTGGAGAGCAGTGTTATTAACAGTCACAGTACATAGTTATTATATTTATGTTGCTCAGTATTGTTATTAATACTCACTGTACATAATTATATCTGAGTTGGATGGTACTTGTGTTTATACCCACAGTACATTGTTACATCTGAGTTGGATGGTCCTTTATTCATACTCACAGTACACAGTTATTATATCTGAGTTGGATGGTTCTGTATTAATACTCACAGTACTCAGTTATTATATCTGAGTTGGATGGTTCTGTATTAATACTCACAGTACTCAGTTATTATATCTGAGTTGGATGGTACTTTTATTAATACTCACAGTACACAGTTATTATATCTGAGTTGGATGGTCCTTTATTAATACTCACAGTACACAGTTATTATATCTGAGTTGGATGGTACTTTTATTAATACTCACAGTACTCAGTTATTATATTTGAGTTTGATGGTACTTTTATTAATTCTCACAGTACATTGTTACATCTGAGTTGGATGGTACTTTCAATTATACTCACAGTACACCGTTATTATGTGTGAGTTGATGTATTTGGTACATACTGTACGAGGAGAAACAGCGGTTTCACCATGTCGAGCGCTGGATTTCATTACATGGTTTTCTTTCCTGCTAACCGCTCCCATTTGTCAGAAAATGGTTCAGATTGAATATGTTCCGTTGCTGGGACAGCATTTTGGGAGTGCTCTGTTTTGTCATATTTTGTCATCTCTGGACCAATGAAAGCTGGTTTAACTAGTTGGTAACTGCACAGGTCTCAACTTGTCATAGACTTATGGCAGTTACTGCTGACTAGAAGTCATCACATTTCTCATCTGCTGATGCCAACAAGAAAAACAAGAAAAAACTATTATGTCATTGACGTCACTAAGTCATATTAATTAAAATATCAAGAGAAATCCAAAAACGTTTTTTTGTTTAGTCAAAGAAGATAAATGCATTGCCACTCTCAAAACTGAAAGAGACCTGTTTTAGGAGCACATGTAAAAAAGCACAAATCAAGGAGTCACCTGACTTGCGTGATGATTTCCAGAGAAACTTCAAAAGCCTGACCGTTCACCCAGTGCCCTATATATCCTCAAAATTTTTTGGCTAAGCTCAGAGAGCTTGTGTTTTCTGTGTGAAAAACCGGGAAATTCTCAGCATGTGGAGATTCTGCGTGCTCCTCATCCTGTGTGATAAACACGGGACACACTCAGCATGTGGGGACTCTATGCTTCTCACCCTGTGTGATAAACAAGGGACACACTCAGCATGTGGGGACTCTGTGTCAGTCTCTGTGTGTCAGTCTCTGTGGCGCAATCGGCTAGCGCGTTCGGCTGTTAACCGAAAGGTTGGTGGTTCGAGCCCACCCAGGGACGGCGGGCTTTTCTCTAGCTTGATGTCTTCTGAATTTCCGCCCTGATTATTATAGTATCTGTTTATCTTCCAGGACGCTGGTGCACTGGTCGGGACCCAGCCGGACAGCAGGGACCTCATATTGATACCAAAACCTCAATGCTAACCTGTGAAGGCACAAAGTACGAGGGTCATTATGTGCCTGGCCTATGAAAGCTGTATTTAAAAATCACCAAATGGCGGCCAATGATAAAGAACGGACACAAGTATGCACCGCTGCACACTGCTCGGGAATTTGCTCACACACATGTGAAGCACTCACACATCTATAATAATGTACTGTGCATGAACTTACTGTTCAGAACTTTCAGAAGAATATCTGCAATGGACACACATATGGGATACTCTCACGTTCGCGTACATGTATGAAATATTCCATTTCTGTTTGAGTATATTGTGAGTGTGTGTGCGTGTGTGTGTGTGTGAGCAATTCACACTTACAGAAAACTGCTTTCCTTGAACTCATAACAATTTTGAACCTGGTACGATAGTTGTTTAATGACTACAATGCTTGTCTGCTTAGGAAGGGATCATAATTAGCAGCTATGCAATCATGTTCTGCGATAGTTTCTTGTAATAATTAGAATAAATATATCAGGTTGAATGATTTAAAGAAAACAAGCATCAAGTTTAATTAAAAACATTTTATGGATGAGTGATTTACATCATTACTCAGAGAAAGCTCTACTGCAACAGTTGACTCATGTTTTGTCTGCTGGCTTTTATGAGTGTTTATTTTCCAAAAGCAGCTGGATTAAACCACTCAACTAAGAGCAGAAGGTTAAAAAGATTCTGGTCTGATCCAAAAATACAAGCAGCTAATAAAAACAATACTAAAAATCATTCCTAAAAGTCCTTGGTACTGTCATGCATCATGCTGTATAATAATAATAATAATAATAATAATAATAATAATAATAATAATAATAATAATAATAATAATAATAACCCAAAAGCTGATATTGGACAATCATAATATTAAGCATAATATTAAGGGGAAAAGTTTTTTTATTGAGCATTTGTCTTTCATACTAATAAGGCAAATGCTCACTGAACAAAGATGGAGGAATAGCTGGTCTCTCCCTCTCAGTGAACATCTGCTGTACATTTGACATTCTGCACATTTCATGGGTTTGTTTAATGTTGCATTTGTTAGGAGTCTCAGATTAAGGCTTCTTGGTGAAGGGAGAGCAGTTGTTAGGAGTCTCATATTAATGCTTCTTAGTGAAGGGAGAGCAGTTGTTAGGAGTCTCAGATTAAGGCTTCTTGGTGAAGGGGGAGCAGTTGTTAGGAGTCTCAGGTTAAGGCTTCTTGGTGAAGGGAGAGCAGTTGTTAGGAGTCTCAGATTAAGGCTTCTTGGTGAAGGGAGAGCAGTTGTTAGGAGTCTCAGATTAAGGCTTCTTGGTGAAGGGAGAGCAGTTGTTAAGAGTCTCAGATTAATGCTTCTTGGTGCAGGGAGAGCAGTTGTTAGGAGTCTCAGATTAAGGCTTCATGGTGAAGGGAGAGCAGTTGTTAGGAGTCTCAGATTAATGCTTCTTGGTGAAGGGAGAGCAGTTGTTAGGAGTCTCAGATTAAGGCTTCTTGGTGAAAGGAGAGCAGTTGTTAGGAGTCTCAGATTAATGCTTCTTGGTGAAGGGAGAGAAGTTGTTAGGAGTCTCGGATTAAGGCTTCTTGGTGAAGGGAGAGCAGTTAGGAATCTCAGATTAAGGCTTCTTGGTGAAGGGAGAGCAGTTGTTAGGAGTCTCAGATTAAGGCTTTTTGGTGAAGGGAGAGCAGTTGTTAGGAGTCTCAGATTAAGGCTTCTGGGTGAAGGAAGAGCACTTGTTAGGAGTCTCAGATTAAGGCTTCACAGTAAAGGGAGGGCAGTTGTTAGGAGTCTCACATTAAGGCTTCTTGGTGAAGGAAGAGCAGTTGTTTGGAGTCTCAGATTAAGGCTTCTTGGTGAAGGGAGAGCAGTTGTTAGGAGTCTCAGATTAAGGCTTCTTGGTGACGGGAGAGCAGTTGTTAAGAGTCTCAAATTAAGGCTTCTTGGTGAAGGGAGAGCAGTTGTTAAGAGTCTCAGATTAATGCTTCTTGGTGCAGGGAAAGCAGTTGTTAGGAGTCTCAGATTAAGGCTTCACGGTGAAGGGAGAGCAGTTGTTAGGAGTCTCAGATTAATGCTTCTTGGTGAAGGGAGGGCAGTTGTTAGGAGTCTCAGATTAAGGCTTCTTGGTGAAAGGAGAGCAGTTGTTAGGAGTCTCAGATTAATGCTTCTTGGTGAAGGGAGAGCAGTTGTTAGGAGTCTCATATTAAGGCTTCATGGTGAAGGGAGAGCAGTTGTTAGGAGTCTCAGATTAAGGCTTCTTGGTGAGGGGAGAGCAGTTGTTAGGAGTCTCAGATTAAGGCTTCTTGGTGAAGGGAGAGCAGTTGTTAGGAGTCTCAGATTAAGGCTTCTTGGTGAAGGGAGAGCAGTTGTTAGGAGTCTCAGATTAAGGCTTCTGGGTGAAGGAAGAGCACTTGTTAGGAGTCTCAGATTAAGGCTTCTGGGTGAAGGGAGAGCAGTTGTTAGGAGTCTCAGATTAAGGCTTCTTGGTGAAGGGAAAGCAGTTGTTAAGAGTCTCAGATTAAGGCTTCTTGGTGACAGGAGAGCAGTTGTTAAGAGTCTCAGATTAAGGCTTCTTGGTGAAGGGAGAGCAGTTGTTAAGAGTCTCATATTAATGCTTCTTGGTGCAGGGAAAGCAGTTGTTAGGAGTCTCAGATTAAGGTTTCACGGTGAAGGGAGAGCAGTTGTTAGGAGTCTCAGATTAAGGCTTCTTGGTGAAAGGAGAGCAGTTGTTAGGAGTCTCAGATTAATGCTTCTTGGTGAAGGGAGAGCAGTTGTTAGGAGTCTGAGATTAAGGCTTCTTGGTGAAGGGTGAGCAGTTGTTAGGAGTCTCAGATTAAGGCTTCTTGGTGAAGGGAGAGCAGTTGTTAGGAGTCTCAGATTAAGGCTTCTTGGTGAGGGGAGAGTAGTTGTTAGGAGTCTCAGATTAAGGCTTCTTGGTGAAGGGAGAGCAGTTGTTAGGAGTCTCAGATTAAGGCTTCACAGTAAAGGGAGGGCTGGTTCACCACCGGGCCAGTGACACAGGTCACCTGAGTGTACACACATCTTTCAGGAAGCTGTGCTAGAGCGGTTCCTGTGGGAGGGAGACTCAGTTCATGTATTTGTTTATTTGTGCGGCGTCTTTTTTCAGAGATGCTGTCACCAAGTGGAAACACAAAAAAGACAAACGGCCAAAAAAACCTGTTTGATTGTTTCCTTCCCCTCCCGGCAGCCAACTGAAGGCTCAGGAGCCTTTATAGAAATATCTGGAAGCGGCTGAACTTTCAGTCATCCCTATCAACAGCCCTGACTCGGCACGGCGGTGCGCGTGGAAAGCAGGAGAACCAGCGGTCCCTCCCTGTTAAGGTATGCGTTCGCGTGCTCAGTGGGCGGGCCCTGAACACGAGGCAGGGTTGGGTCATTACACTGAGGGAAGAGCTTTTCACTCCGGGCCAGGGGAGCAGCACAGCTGAGTCATCCATTAGACACCTCCACGTCCTCGGGACGGGGTTTCAGGGGGAACTGGGCTGGGAGACGTGGGAGAGGTGGTCAGAATCCGAGAGAGAAAGAGAGGGAGGGAGGGAGGGAGAGAGAGGGGGGGGGGAGGGAGAGAGAGAGAGAGAAAAAGAGAGGGAGTGAGAGAGAGAGAAAGAGTGAGACAGTGAGAGAGAGAGAGGGGCAGGGAGAGAGGGGGAGAGAGAGAGTGGTCTATTGTTTCATTGTGAATTGGTTTGGCAATATTGTTGCTATAGTCATGCTATAAATCATTATTGAATTGAAATTGAATTGAGAGAGAGAAAGAGAGAGAGGGATTGAGAGAGAGAGAGAGAAAGAGGGGGCAGGGAGGGGGGAGAGAGTTGTTTATTGTTTCATTGTGAATTGGTTTGGCAATATTGTAGCTATAGTCATGCTATAAAGCATTATAGAATTGAAATGAAATTTAATTGAGAGAGAGAGAGAGGGAGAGAGAGAGTAAAAGAGGGTGAGAGGGTGGATGACCAGACTGCAGCACACGCAGTGGGGAAGCTCAGCCCATCAGTCTGATTCATGGTAAAGGAAACAAAGCTGACCCCCACGTTTGTCTCACCACTTCAGAGCCCTGTATGGCAGAAGAACGCACCCTTTAACCTATCGCCAGAGAGACCACATGACCTCAGCCTGCTGCCAGTTCTCATTTCTGGAGATTATTCTGTCGTTGTTATGACAGACTCCCCGATCCCTCCCCTGTGAATCACCCAGCATATTTCCCTTTCAGTGCTTGGAATTCACTGGTGCGTTATATTGTGCCTTGTGTTGGAACGCTGGCCAAGTATTGCACCAAGCCAGAAAAAACCAGTCCTGAGCTATTTTCCACAAGCACAGTTTTTAAGAGGCTTGGTAGTTAATATGTATTAAATGATCAACTTCCCCCTAATTTCCTCCGACATAGTTCTCACCTACATTTTTTCCATTCAGTGTTTTGGCACTAATTCAATGTGTATAATTTATACAAGATTTATACATTTGTACAAGAATTTACTGATCAGTGCTTAATGTTTGTATTTCTGAGTTAAATCAAATTCACATTTACCTTATCCCATATACGTACAGAAATTGCATCTTAAACAACGCGTCTTGGTCAAGAGATAAACTAATTATAATTTAACAAAAAGAGAGAACTATTTTCTGCACAGTAAGAGGCTGTTTTTTCCAGTTCTCTCCCACAAACACGAATCCTTGTGGAAAGAAAAGACTCTACAGCTGTAGGACTACAGAAGCACCAGTTTAATTTCATAGAATTTCAGCCTGGAAATGGACCAGTGGCCTACAGTAATTGCATGCACTGTAGTTTATAAAAGAAGAGCACTTCCATAGCTGTCCTCTTATAGGTTATTACAGGCGTGGGCTGCTAAGACAATGGCTTCCCTGGAGTACAGAACAGCACAAACCTCTGTAATACAGGCAGTGTTTGCATAAAGACCAGTTCACTTTACAGCACAAACCTCTGTAATACAGGCAGTGTTTGCATGAAGACCAGTTCACTTTACAGCACAAACCTCTGTAATACAGGCAGTGTTTGCATAAAGACCAGTTCACTTTACAGCACAAACCTCTGTAATACAGGCAGTGTTTGCAGAAAGACCAGTTCACTTTACAGCACAAACCTCTGTAATACAGGCAGTGTTTGCATAAAGACCAGTTCACTTTACAGCACAAACCTCTGTAATACAGGCAGTGTTTGCATGAAGACCAGTTCACTTTACAGCACAAACCTCTGTAATACAGGCAGTGTTTGCATAAAGACCAGTTCACTTTACAGCACAAACCTCTGTAATACAGGCAGTGTTTGCATAAAGACCAGTTCACTTTACAGCACAAACCTCTGTAATACAGGCAGTGTTTGCATAAAGACCAGTTCACTTTACAGCACAAACCTCTGTAATACAGGCAGTGTTTGCATGAAGACCAGTTCACTTTACAGCACAAACCTCTGTAATACAGGCAGTGTTTGCATGAAGACCAGTTCACTTTACAGCACAAACCTCTGTAATACAGGCAGTGTTGGCATAAAGAACGGTTCACTTCACAGATTAAACCCTGGTGTGTTATCCTAAATGAGGAGCTGTTCAGTGGGTGTCCCACCCCTCCCCCGACCCAAAAGAAAACACCCCTACTGCACTACACCCACCCCCTTCTCCCTCCCCCCTCATGATTTTCTATGGGTGAGTTAACTTAATTCCTCATTACAGATCTCTTAATTCAGGGAACAAATTTCGGCACGGTTGCCGCAAATGAGCCTTCTTTCTTTCTCGCGCTCGCTCTCTTTCTGTTTTGTGTGGGTGCGTTCTGACGCCGCCGTAAACCCCCCTAAAGTGGTGGTTTTTAGAGGGGGATTACGAGCGCTCTTCGGCGTCGCCATAATAACAGGGGAAGGAGAAAAAGGGCCTATTATTTCCTCTGGGCTGCCTCTCATTCCTTCGCTCGTCCGCTCAAGACAAGCGCATTTCATGCATTCCTTCGCTTTCAGCCTGCTCCCTCAGCCGTCTTTTCCAGGGCCGCGCTCGATTTGGATCAGTACGCGCTCGGGACCTGGATCCTGTCATTTTAGACAATTCCCTTCCCTCCTCCTTCCTTGTCCCCCAGCTCTCCTAAAAATTTACGTGTCTTTTAGTTTGGGGGTAACTAGGGACCCACCCAGATCCCACCAGATCGCCCTGCTGCCAGCGAACCCTTTTCTGTTCTCCCCAAACGGCTCTAAGCCCCATAGTGAGCACGCTAATGCGCTCCACCAGTCTCAGCACGGACACTCAGCCTTTGAAGCCCAAATTAATTGGGCCCTGGCCATTTTAGCTGATAGGCAGGCTGGAGTCACATGACCCTCCAGCAGACACTGGTAACGGAGCATCAGAGACGGGCGTTAAACTCCAACAGATCAACCTCAGAAAAAAATCTGCTTCCACTTTCCATTTAACAATTCTAATTTTATAATTTCAGATTTTTACCAACTTTATTCATTGTCATGGAACTCTGACAGTACACAGAGCTTGGATAAAAATCTTTATAATGTGAGTTAAAAATTCTAAATGAAAAAACATGGAGGCAAGGTTTTTCCATGGCTGCCATGACAGGTAAGTTTTACATATTATGCTCATAGAATTTGCCATGCTTGAACATGGCCTGTCCCTTGGACTACAATGCCGTTAAAACAAGGTTACTAATTTATTTATCTTGGTCACATTTTGGATCAAAGAAATATTTAATCATCATGTAAGTACTAGTATAGACAAAAGGTTATGTAACAAACACAGTTTGACTTTTCCATCATTTACTCAACAAAAACAAAAACTTCATCATCAACTTCAATATTTAATATCCAATTTATCCCGCAATAGTTTTAACCAAACTTTTAATGTACACAATTACTCTCACACATTGCCTAGGAGAAATTCAAGAACACCCTGTCTTACAGAATTGTTATCATACCCTTTCATCCCAATAATCTTTCAGCTGTAATTGTAAATGAAATTACATATTCTTCTCCAGAATATTCTGGTACAATGTGGAAGATATGGTTCCTTGTAGCTCAACAGATACTGAAGTAGTGGGGTCCATCCATGCTAATATTCCCCACTGAACTGCCACATGATGGAGGTATGATGATGGCTGTGGGCTGCTTTGAATCTGTAAGGAAGTGTGATTCAGAATTGCTCCTTGGCAATTGGAGAGACTAATCAACACTCACAGGAAATGTTTGTTTATGGATATTACTATTAAATGAGGTTTTAGCAGTTACTGAACTTTAGCTGAAAAGCTGCGTGTGTGAGGAACAAAAGCAGTTCTTGTACAGTATTCCTGTGCCTAGTCAGCACTAAGGACTAGTGTTGATTGAATTCAGGCCTGCGGCTTTCCAGCTGGGAACAGCTGACTTGTTGTTGTGGATGTAAAAGCGAGCAGCTGAAGGGTCTTTATTTCCCCAGAGATGCAAGATGGGAAATGGAGGCGAACAGAGATCCTTCAGTTAAGAGTTTATGGCACTGGGGCAGAGAGATACACATGGAGGATTTAGCACTGGGGAACAGAGATACACATGGAGGATTTAGCACTGGGGGAGGGAGATACACATGGAGGGTTTAGCACTGGGGGAGGGAGATACATGAGCCGCGTTTCCACCGCAGGAACTTTACCCCGGAACTAGGACCCTTTTGAGGAACTCAGTGCGTTTCGACCGCAGGAACTAGGGTCTAAATTAAGTTCCGGGGACTTTATTTTACCCCTAAAAAAGTTCCTGCTCGGGGGGTAGTACTTTCCAAAAGTACCGGAACTTTTGGGGTGGGGCACAAGCGCTGAATACTTCTGACTGGTGGACTACTCGCAGTAGTTTATTTCAACCGCCATTTTAAAAAATCTGCAGCCGCAAACCGATTTATTTTCATAATAACTTGAAATCAAACTTGTATGTTATGTGGCACAGTAGCCTACTTTTGGTTATAGCCTGCCAACGTCTTGAAATTATAACGTGTGCTCTTCTGTTCTTTTCTTGCTTTAGTATTCGTTTTCTAAAATGTTAAGCATTCGTGCTGGGACAGCATATTACGTACCAAAACATTCAAACGGTTTAATTCGGTTGCTGAATGTTTTCTTCCGGATTTTCTTTATTAGCCCGTTGTAATTGACTGAAAACGTTTGATACAGTTATGTGAGGTATGCGGTAGTTCTGTGTAATTTACATTGGTGATACAGTAAAAGCAAACTGGAAATCACCTTCTGCACTTTTTGTTAGGGTAAAATAACAGGTTAATTCTAGTAATCGTCCCTTTTGGTTTTTCAGACTGCCATAATTTTACTCTGCCATTCTTCAGTTCCACAAAAAGACCAGGAAGACTATGGACTAATTTATGGTGCATGGTTCGCATCTGGAGAGCACACTTCGCTGCTCGGCTAGCAGTAACATCGAAGGAAAGCAAACGGTGGCTGGACCACTGCTAATTTAAATTTTCACGCAAGTCCGAGTTTTCGTTCTAGTCTTGTCATTTTGCGATTAGCCTATATGGAATTGGCGATGAGAAAGTAATCAAACAGCAAATTGTTTACAACGTGTGCATGTTTTATGCTGTTGTTGCCAGTTATTTGTGGAATGTGAATGCATTCTATCGCCTCGGATGTCAAGACATGAAAGTGAATGTTCGCATAAAAACATAATGAATGTGTTTGAGAGGATATATAAAACAGTTACAATATGACTATTGGCCTGTTATATCCTATTTGTTGCATAACAACGGTCCAAGTCCAACTACCAACGACAGTTTTGCTTGACAACGGTAAAATATGCCCAAACGGCCGCGGAAAAATATTTCAATTTCAGGTGATTAAATCGATAAAAATCAATAAATACAAAAGTAACCATATATAGTCATTGTTGGTAACGCGTTGTATATAAGTGGAATGAACCGCTCCGGGCTGTCCCGGTTATTAGAAAATAATGTAGGCTACTTCGGTGGTAGTATGGGGTTACAGAAAAAGTCATAGGACAGATGGACCGACGACAACGTTGCTTTTTCATACATCAGTGGGCTAATTTGCCTAATCTTCGCGGGACTTTAGACCGCGGTGGAAACGCAGACAACAATGGGCTGAAGGAACCTTTTAGTTCCTTGAAAAGTAGTTCCTGGGACTAAAAGTTCAGGGTACTTTTGGTGGCTATAGCCGCGTTTCCACCAAAAGTACCCGGAACTTTTAGTATATATATATATATATGTAGCCCTCCCACCACAATGCTCATTTACATAATATACATAGGTAATACTGAAACCTATGAAACTTCCACTAATACACTAAAATGCATGGGAGGAGCTGTGATGGGATGCACCAGTTTACTCCATGTCTAGGGATCTCACCTGGGAGACTGGGAGGCCTCAGGTAGCTTTAAAGATGTTAGTATGTAGCTATACTGCTTGTGAACAATGACTCCCATGCGTAAACACTTTGACTCACGAGCCCCCACTTTGAGCACTCACACTCAAAGAACCAGTTATTTTATTAACCTAAAATGGTGCTCTACTTTTGCGTAACATTTGACTCCATGTATAAGGAGTAAAACCACAATACCAAAATACACCAAATTATAATGGGCTTAATCAATTTCAAGAGAAAAATATGCAATAACACTGTACACAGTCCAGAATATATCTTTAACTACAATAGTGGCATTTATTTAAAAAAACACCAAAGTGCCATCAACTTGACGCCATTCAACTTGGGCAGTCCATACACACTGCATGGCCCCTTTAACTGTCACAGTATTAAATGAAAGAAATGAACACGAAACCAAAATAACAAACTAAAGAAAATAACCCGGGGTTTTAGGCTGTTCATGCACAGTTTGTCTTTATACGTTGGCGCGCATGTTGGAGCTCATATGAATCCACACAATAATTATGTTGAGGTTTACTCACACACACAGGAAAACAAGTCGCTGGCGATCCGAATGCATGTCCGACACAAACACACTCGTCCAGCCGTGTGCTGTCCTCTTCGTGTGGCTAGCTGCAGGTTAACTAGCCCAAAACAGCAGAGAAAACACTTTGTCAAGAAAAAAATAAGAAAAAATGGAATTTACAACAAAAACGTCCGCACCTTCCAATCCCGTACCGCGACTTAATTCAATGACGATGGCGAAAACCGATAATCAATTCCAAAACGTGCATTCAACTCAATTTCACTAAACAGTTTTACGATCATTAGAGGTAGAACGTTCAATTGGATCAAGGATTTTCTTATGAAAAGAACAATACGAGTACAAGTGGGTGGGAAAAGCTGAAAAATCGTTGAAATAGGAAATGGTACCCCGCAAGGAAGTGTAATTAGCCCAGTCCTATTTAATATAATGATAAATGATATATTTAGTACCATTGGAAGAGGGTTTGGACAGTCTTTATTTGCAGATGATGGTGCCATTTGGAGAAGAGGAAGAAATGCAGAGTTTATTTTAAAACAAGTCCAAAAGGCTCTAGTTTCTGTAGAAGAATGGGCAGACAAATGGGGCTTTAAAATCTCAGCTGCAAAGTCTAAATTTATGATATTTGGTTTTAGAAGAAAGTTACCTAACCTAGGACTGCACATGTATGGATCTTCACTGGAGAGAGTGAAAGACTTCAAATTTCTGGGAATTTGGTTTGAAGAGCGAATGACCTGGGCTGTTCATACAGCAAGAGCACTAGCAAAAGGCAAAAAATGTTAAATGTCATGAGAAGTCTGGCTGGATGTGACTGGGGGGCAGAGAGAGAGACTATGCATTTAATATATACCAGGCAATGATAAGATCTGTACTTGACTATGGGTGTTTTGTTTATGGTGCAGCTGCCAAGTCCGTGCTTGGGAAATTAGACATTCTACAGAGCAAGGCATTGAGACTCTGCTGTGGGGCTTTTAAAACTTCCCCAATTCCTGCACTGCTTATTGAAATGGGAGAAATGCCCTTATACTTAAGGCGTATTAAGTTGGGGCTGCAGTACTGGGTAAAACTAAGTGGACCTAATCAAACACTCCTAGCCAGGTGTCTTTTACAAGGGTCATGGGATCCAGGTGGCAAGACTAAAAGGAAACCATTTTTTGACAGTGTATATCAGTGGGCCAGTAAATTGAGAATGGAGCAGGAAAGCACAGCAAATCATACGGTCTGGCTACCTGTGCCTTTTTGGTTAATGCAAGAGCTGGACATTGACCTCACTTTTTTACAAGAAAAGGACAGTAGCGGGATAGTTTCAAAAACAGAACATTACCTAAACAGAGAAATGGAATCTTATTTCAAAGTTTTTACAGATGGTTCTAGGGACCCAGAGAGTGGGAAAGCAGGATTTGGACTGTATCTGGCTCAGTTTGGTTTTAGGATTGAGTGGCGTGTCACTAATGGAAGTTCTGTCTTCACAACAGAACTACTGGCAATTCTTTGGGCTTTGTGGTGGACAGAGGACGTAAGACCAAAGAAAGTCCTCATTTGTTTGGACTCAGCAGCTGCTCTGATGGCTATAAGAGGACTTAAATCAAAAGCTTGGCCTGACCTTATTAATGAGATTTTATCTGTTTTGTTCAGAATTGGGAAATCTGGGTGCGAAGTCAAGTTCTGCTGGGTTCCTGGGCATACTGGAGTTGAGGGAAATGAAATAGCTGACGCTATAGCAAAGGCAAGTCTTAAGAAAGGAGACATAGATGTAAATATATCCCTGGGAAGGGTGGAACTTAGAGGAAAAATCAAGGAGGGTGTTGAAAGAGAATGGCAGGGATTATGGGAAAAGGAGACTAAAGGAAGACACTATTTTTATTTTCATCCTCAGATTAAAAAACCCAGTTGTTGGTCTGGAACCCGAAGAGATTCAGTTAAAATGAGCAGACTGAGGCTTGGACACTGTGGGTTAAATCATTACTTGCACATTGTAGGAAAACATCCAACAGGACTATGTGAGTGTGGAAACCCAGAAACAGTCAAGCATGTGCTCCTGGAGTGTGGCAAGTATAAAGCAGAGAGGGAAACTTTCTATAAGAGATTGTCAGACCTAGGAGTAGTTGCATTCTCCATTAAATCTTTTTTTGGCCAAAGCGAGAACCACCAGCTGATCACCAATACAGTTTTACAGTTCCTGCATGAGTCAGGGCTGTATATGAGAGTATGAGGGGCAATTGTTAAATTTCTATCCTGTGGTGGGCAGTAATACGCCGAGTTGCGTCTACACTGCCGGAAACTGACAAGAAGAAGAAGAAGTTTTACGATCTCTCCTGCACCGTGCACCATCTGCTTCTCTCTTGAGTTCCGGTCTCCTGCAACCCCTAACTAGTTCCCACTTGACCTCTTGTCGAACCCCCCCATCACGCAGCGTGATTGGACAACATATCTTTTAATCAGCACAGCAACAGGCGCCAGACAGTTCACTAAAAGTTTAACTAGACCTTCACTCTCCATGAACTTTCTAAAGTAGTTCTCGTTTTATCAGCTTCTATCACGTGAACCAATTATCTAAATCACACAGTTGCATAGGATAAACTGCAGCTAGCCCCACACGAATGGCACAGAAAAAAACACTGGCCTCTCTGAACAACATTACCCCACTCAAATCCAAGAATTAATGAATTAATTAAATTACATTGCGAATATCAGATCAAATTGGCAAACATCTTCCAAGGGCACTACATATATATTTTTAATCACCTGGAATTGAAATATTCTTCTGCAGCCGTTTGGGCATATTTTACCGTTGTCAAGCAAAACTGTCGTTGGTAGTTGAACTTGGACCGTTGTTATGCAACAAATAGGATATAACAGGCCAATAGTCATATTGTAACTGTTTTATATATCCTCTCAAACACATTCATTATGTTTTTATGCGAACATTCACTTTCATGTCTTGACATCCGAGGCGACAGAATGCATTCACATTTCCAATATAACTGGCAACAACAGCATAAAACATGCACACGTTGTAAACAATTTGCTGTTTGATTACTTTCTCATCGCCAATTCCATATAGGCTAATCGCAAAATGACAAGACTAGAACGAAAACTCGGACTTGCGTGAAAATTTAAATTAGCAGTGGTCCAGCCACCGTTTGCTTTCCTTCAAAGTTACTGCTAGCCGAGCAGCGAAGTGTGCCCTCCAGATGCGAACCATGCACCATAAATTAGTCCATAGCCTTCCTGGGACGATTACTAGAATTAACCTGTTATTTTACCCTGACAAAAAGTGCGGAAGGTGATTTCCAGTTTGCTTTTACTGTATCACCAATGTGAATTACGCAGAACTACCGCATACCTCACATAACTGTATCAAACGTTTTGAGCCAATTACAACGGGCTAATAAAGAAAATCCGGAGGAAAATATTCAGCAACCGAATTAATCCGTTTGAATGTTTTGGTACGTAATATGCTGTCCCAGCACGAATGCTTAGCATTTTATAAAACGAATACTAAAGCAAAAAAGAACAGAAAAGCACACGTTATAATTCCAAGACGTTGGCAGGCTATAACCAAAAGTAGGCTACTGCGCCGCATAACATACAAGTTTGATTTGAAGTTATTATGAAAATAAATCGGTTTGCGGCTGCATATTTTTAAACATGCCGGTTGAAATAAAACACTGCAAGTAGTCGACCAATCATAAATTTTCAGCGCTTGCGCCCCACCCCAAAGGTTCCGATACTTTTGGAAAGTACTACCCCCGAGCAGGAACTTTTTTGGGGGTAAAAAATAAAGCCCCCGGAACTAAATTTAGACCCTAGTTCCTGCGGTCGAAACGCACTGAGTTCCTCAAAAGGTTCCTAATTCCGGGGTAAAGTTCCTGCGGTGGAAACGCGGCTATGGAGGTTTTAGCAATGGGGCAGAGAGATACACATGCAGGTTTTAGCAATGGGGCAGAGAGATACACATGCAGGTTTTAGCACTGGGGAACGGAGATACACAACAGTCATCCACCTCGGCACTCTTACAGCTTGAATCCCGATCGCACTACCATTCTGTGGGCTTGTCTGTCTTCACGACAGGGAAAATATCAAAGCATAGTAAAGCTCAGTGTAGAGTTCACAGCTTAGCACTGTTCTTACTGTTGCAGATTATGGCAGTTTAAAACTATGAGACTGCGATCTTAAGGAAAAGGGTTTGGATCATGTTAGGCCACCGCCAGAGAGTATACAGCACAAAGGCCCACTGGCAGTCTGAGGTCTGTCCGCCGGTCTTTAGGAAATCACTCCGAGGGACATTATTCACGTCATGAATGGTTCTTTCCTATGTGGCCTTGAGAGGATAAATCATCACACAGTGGACCTAAGGAGTGTCTAATTAACAATTAACAGCCTGTTGCAATTCTGAGGTTGCACTTGTGGCTGGAACAAAAGCCAGTGTACTCAGGGGGTCGGGCGGGGCGTAAGTCTGAGAAGCGCTGTTCTCAGGAAACAGACCTGCCGCCGGCAGACCACTGTGGTGCCGATCTGTAAAACACTGGCGGGCCGACGGAGATCTGGATTTTACTGGGTAGTTCAGTAAAAGTACACAGTAGTACACAGTAATCACAGTAATTTGTAAATACGTTTCTATTGGAGAGACAGTCTTTAGTCTTGACACAGTGATGAAAACATACTGATGTGTGTGTGTGTGTGTGTGTGTGTGCCTGTGTGGTGGGGGTGCATGTGTGTGTGTTTGTGTGTGTAGGGGTGTGTGGTGTATGTGTGTGTGTATGTGTGCGTGGGGGGGGGGGGGGGGGGGGGGTTATGTTTGTGTGTGTGTAGGGGTATGAGGGGAGGGGGCTTGGACATATGATGTTTGGTCAGAAATATTGCAGTCTGTTCTAGGCTTGCTGTCTAACAGGCTGGCTTTCTGGAGTCTGAAGGGGAGGTCAGTGTAGTGTATGTTTCTCTTTACCATGTGATTGGAGACCACCCATCGAGTTGCAAAAACACCCCTGATCTCTGGGGGGCTACCTCTAAATGTGCTGAGGAAACCTCAAATCCATCAAAGCGCAGAGAGACTTTCATCCTTAGTCTGAAGAGATACATTTTAATCTTTTGTGGAATGTGCTTTTCACTGAGTCTTGATCCCATGACCCATATCTTTGGCAATCTGAAGACCCCCTAAGCCTCACCTCCCCACGTCTCCTCGGTATGGTTCTCTAAATGTCAGCCATTAAAGGGGCAGAGGAAGGTGGAAAGAACCATACAAAAAAAAAACTTTGCTCTACTGTGTTTTGGTCCTATATGGACCATGCTATATGGTCAGATGAAGTATATGCAGTTGTTTTGATGAAAAAAGTGTGAATACATGTGAAATGTGTTTGAGGATTTATTGTGCTGTTTTAACAAGGGGCGGGTCACATAAATCCTATGTGTTCATTAAGTGGGTCATGAGTTTAGAAGGTTGTGGAAGCCCGGGCCCGGCTGACTTCATCTGTTATGACGCACAGCTGACTGGGACTAAAGCCCCCCCCCCGCTGGGACGGGTCCATCCGGCACCGCGGGAGCAGAAGGCACGTGCTCCATGGCTTGCCCCCCAATCCCAAAAAACCCCACCGAGGCCTTTTCCCCCTCCGCCACCCATGATGGGACATCCGCCAGGGTCTGCAGAGGTCACCCAACAAAAACCATCGCCCGTGGCCACAGCAAGGAGCGCTAACAAACGGGCGGGCCCAGACCCGTGCAGGGGGCGAGACGTTCGTGGATAGAACATTTCCGGGGGGTAGGTGGTGGCTGAAATTAAAAAAGAGGAACCTGGTTTTAGGAACTAATGCGACTGTGCTCTACTGGGACCATATGTTTTTACGCTTGTTTCCCAGGAAGGGCTTTCCGTTGTTGCCACAGCGAGCCCCACACCCTTGCTTGCTTTGACTCAGCCGTGTCAAACGGGAGCGTGTTTGCCTGTCAGCGCCCGTATTAGCCAAGTGATGGACTGCGTGGTTTAGCCGTGGTACCACAGTACCGCCACATAGTTGGGGTCTCCTGCTATTGTTACAGAGAGAGCTGATGCAAGATGACAGTGCTAGGCTGTTCCCATAGCTTTCTGCAATGACACTTCAGAATTTTGTGACAATAACACGTGACGGGGCAGCTAGTCTCATTGCACAACTAATTCAGTTTTGGGAGACAAGCAAACAGCCCTGATCGCTGGGGAACAAAGGGGGAATCAACAGCAGATGGACAGATAAATGTGTGTGTAGCCGGTAACACTGGAGTCAGTGTTGAGCTGACACAACGATGAGGCAGCCTGCTCAGTTTTACTTCACAAGTGTGATGAGGCAAGTGTGTAGCTATGTGCCATAAATCCTATGTAGCACTATAATCATGACACAGCACTGCTCATAACCAGCCACGACAGCTTATTACAGCACCAGCTTCACAAGGGTAGCGCAATGTCACTGTGAAAGTGTATGGGGCAAATTTTACTAAACAGATTTCAAACTAACTCTTCCAGAGCAATCGTGGTATACATTGCGTCAGCTGTGATACCATCAGTGACCTTAAGTTAGGAACACGTTAAAAAAGAGAAAAGGATACAAAAGAAAAGAAAAGAAACTGAACACCTGAACATGCTGGACCAGCTCCTTGTTTCCTACCTGCCTGCCTTGTCTTAAAACGTACTTTAAGACGCAGCAGACTGGAGGTTTTAATCTTTTACTTTGAAATGGTGGTCGATGGATATGCACCCCCACCCCCCCAAAAGTCTTTGACCTATTCTCCCTTTGGCCTTTGGTCTGCAGGCCGCATGCAGGATCCCTGCTCTCCTGTTCCCCTCCCCAGCTCAGATTTTTTAGGCTAATGTAGACTTCAGCCCCGGTGCTGTGTGATCCTCCAGCAGGGGGTGCCACCTAGCTCTGGCTGAGCTGGGCCAGGTTCTGTGATACTCAAAGCTCCCCTCTGTCAGGACTTTGGCCCATCATGGCCTGCATCATAGGCACTTCCAAACTGCAGGCCAGGGACATCCAAACTTTAGGTCAGGGACCCCCAAACTGCAGGCCAGGGACATCCAAACTTTAGGCCAGGGACCCCCAAACTGCAGGCTAGGGACATTCAAACTTTAGGCCAAGGACCCCCAAACTTTAGGCTAGGGATCCCCAAACTGTAGGCTAGGGACCCCCAAACTGCAGGCCAGGGACATTCAAACGTTAGGCCAAGGACCCCCAAACTTTAGGCTAGGGATCCCCAAACTGTAGGCCAGGGACCCCCAAATTGTAGGCAAAGTTGCCTTTGGTGTGACCCACAGAAAAGTAAATCATCTGGAAAACATATGTGAATGGGGAGAAAAGATGATTTAAATGTTCAGTAAACCCAACTTGGCTCATTCAAAATATGATTTATATATATAATTTATGTTCTGTCTCAACCCAGTCTTAACCCTTATGTGGTATTCGTGTTTTTGTTATTCACCCAATGTTAGTGGGTCTGGTGGACCCAAAACATTACTGGGTTTTTTAAATCATACAGCCATAACAATTTATGTAAAAATACTTAACAGATGTTGACCTTATCTCAATTACAAGCAATATAGACAGCATATATGGTTAAAATTACAATCTCGAAGATTTCCGTTTCGTTCTCTTTGGCGGTACCAATGGCGAGAAGCCGTAATTGCAGGTGTGTTTTTGGACTTCATAGATCCAACCGGATCCAACCAGTGTCACCTGTGTGACGTCAGTCAGTTGGTACACTAACTATAACACTTAGTATTTACTGAATAAAAAACGGCTGTTATAAAAGTAACGTTATACTCATTCGTTGTCTAACATTAGGCTAACTTAAGATGCAGAGGTGGGTAGAGTAGCCAAAACCTGTACTCAAGTAAAAGTATTGTTACTTTAAAATAATAATGACTCAAGTAAAAGTAAAAGTAGTCATCCAAATAATTACTTGAGTAAGAGTAAGAAAGTATCTTGTGAAAAGACTACTCAAGTACTGAGTTACTTCATATAATCTGATTTAATGTTGAAATAAGAAGAGCAAGATGAACGTAAAAATCTAAATGTCCAAAATATAAAATTGTAAATGCTTGTCCAATAGAAATAAACCAAATATACAATAGCCATGTGCAAATTCAAATATGGCCTAAATCATATCCCTTAAAACAATAATACAATAAAACAATACACAGGAGGTTCGCCAGAAGAGGAGGATTTTCGCTTTCTGTTGGACTCTTTCTGTATACCCTGTCAGTTTGTTGGGGTGAACCCTCCGTTGACAGAAAAAATATCAATGAGGCTACAGGGATTTATCCATTAAAATAGTCTCATCATCACAACAAAGAGGAGCCTGCTCAAATTCAAACAGAAACTTTATATGTGGGAAACATAATGCTTTGTAGCACCATTATTGTACCTTATGAGGCACTTCACGATATTCCAAAGTCCCATGATGCCTTGCGCGGAACATGTGCAGAACTTCCGGTTTAGCGTAAACAAACGTTATGTATGCTATGCAGTGTTCCAGCGCTCACGTCTTGACTGTTGCATGCTTCACAAAAACTATTACACTACTAACTAATGCTTACATTACAGTGTGAAATATCCACATTAATACCAGTAACCTATTTAAACACACTCAATTTAAAAAAAATAACGTGTATAACCGAAGTATTTTGAGCAATAATAGCCTACTTACATAGCAAAGATGAAATCTTATGTGTTCAGTAGATGGAGACGGAGACCGTAAATCAACAATACAGTTAAATACGCTTGTTTTGCTCCAGAAAACGATGTCATCTAGGTCTATCAGCAAACATACGGCTTAGCTATGCCCAGAAGTCCTCAATAATAATAGTATTTCCCAAGAAATTACGAATAATCGTTGACCAAGTTCTGTGCTGCGTCTTTTACTGCTACCAAATGCATAAGTGAATGCGACGATAAGGAAAATTTCGGTTACGCTGACCTAAAAAACGCTATTCCAAAAGCAAAATTAGATATGTTATACATCGTTAGAAAGCTTATACTCTCACCTACTGAATAAATGAATTGTCAATCAAGCCAGACTGTACTAAAAAGGGCGACAGCGCGTGTGGTATTACGCACAGCTATTTTGGAAGATACCGAGGCATCACAAATGCCCGTATATTTCACGAACGGATTGTCCAATACAATAAATGACCACTCAGTCAAATAGTTAGCTATCCACAGCCAAAACTAACCTACAACTTACCGCCACATATTTTCTTAAGTTCGAAGTTGAGTTTTTGTAGGCTGAAATGTCCACATTTCTAGGCAGACAAAGAAGGCAGCGCATAATGTAACTACTGTTTTTGGTAGTAAAACGTAGTTTGAACGTGAGGCCAGGGGTGTTCTGCCTGCTACGAATCGCCCGCCGTTGTTTCAGCCATTGTTGTCGCCCACTCATCCTTCTGTGTGCTGTGACTGGTTTGATTGGTGAAACGGAGTCATGTGGGGCTATGACAGAGCCAAAGCAAAGACCAGTCAGGCTCTTCGGCTGAAGTCTCTCTGAGAGAATGAAACGAACAGAACGTGCATTGAATAAAAAATGGGTAAAAAATAAAAGTAACGAGCGGAATGTAGCCTAATATAACGGAGTAAAAGTAACATTTTTTCTTCACAAATATACTCGAGTAAAAGTGAAAAGTATGTTGCATTAAAACTACTCTTACAAGTACAATTTATTCAAAAAGTTACTTAAGTAAATGTAACGGAGTAAATATAACGCGTTACTACCCACCTCTGTTAAGATGTTTTACACTGCCGAGCCGGGTTAAAATGCCGTAGCAAACCTGACGTAGAATTAGTGATGATCAATTTCTGCAAACGTTCTTTATCCACCTTTTGCCCGGTATGAACATCTTTACACTGCAGAGAAGAATTCGCTGTGGCTCGTGCAATTACGTATCTCGTGCACAATAAGCAGTCTTTATCGTGAATGATTGTTGTGTGGTATTTTTGAAACAACTGCCTTGCAAAATGTTATCCCTGGTGTTTCTGGTTTTGCTAGCTAAACTGTTCGAGAATAAAGCTGAGCTGGGTGTTAAATTAGCAATCAGAACAAGAAGAATAAAACAAAAACAAAGGAGATTTCATCAAAAAGGGCATCAAGGCTGAAGGAACATATGAGGAAGCGTAATAAAATAATAACAATGCTAATCCATACTGCCGTATTCTTTCATTTAGTTTTCTCCTGCGTGACGTCTTCAGAAATCAGACCCGGCTCTGCTCCACATACCCTGGCTTTATTCCGATCATTATAATATATTTATGAACTCGATGGCAATGTAAATAACGGTAACGTTAAGGCCAGTTCAGATCAATGACTCGCAACGAGGCAAGACGGTTTCAGAATGTTGCAGAGAAAATTGCAGCGGTGTGAACTGGCTAGTAGCAGAGCCGTTGCCTGCCCTGAGGTTTTAAAAGACCATGCAACCTTGTCAAATCGCCAAGTGCAGTTTTAGAACGTTTACAATGAGACGTCTTGGAATTTTGCAAGTTGCATCACTGCAAATCATTGATCAGAACTGGCCTTTAGTTAGCTACACTGCAACGTTGCAACAAGGTAGCATTGCATTCGAGAGACGGTTTGCGAGGTCGGTACCGGTCGGTAGCGTTAGCTAGCGTTTTTTCTAATTGTTAGCCGACATTAGACGGTGTTAATTACATTAGCTAGCTAGCTAACGCAACGTTACCTGATATGAGAGATGGATACTGTGCGTGACGTTGTCTAAACTAATGTTCTTTCTTGACATGGTCCGGTAGCTAGCGTTAGCTGTGCAAATAGCTACGTAATTTAGTAAAGTTACATTGTCATTAAATGTAATACGAAATCTACATCAACAAATAATATGACCTCTCATGTTACACAAAAACTTTTTAGGGTTCCATAACTCCCCCCACCCCTCCTTTCTCCGTTATTGTAACGCATGCAGACACCGGAAAAAACAGTACGCCGCTCACACACAAGTGAGTTGAAGAGCGAGCCTGTTGTGTTAGTTCCGCCTACAGGCGGACCAACCACTGATGGGTGATGAAAAACGCGTCACTAACTATGCGCCGCTTGTGATTTTTTCCCGGGAATGTCGCCACAGACACCCAGTTCTTTAATCATAAATTATTATAATAATAATAAAAATTAATATAATAATAGGCTCAATCGCCATTGTGTTACCTAATTCGGCGATAGATAGTGACTTAACAGACATTTTTTAATGAAAATCTGAGATTATTACTTAAATATTTGCCATTTACCTCTGCTAGATCACACAACCAATTACCCCTCTGGGGACAAATAAAGTTCTACTTGACTTGACTTGATTTATCAATAAAAGTGCTATTCATTTTTTGTGCTAAAATATGATTTTTGTAAAAGAAAAATCAATTATCAATGCATGGGTTGAATAAATCATGTTTATCATGAACAAATATAAATGAAACAAGGTTTTTATCACTATTGGTGTTTATTGTTTGAACTGAACAAATAGGAAAGACAAATTTTACATACGGTATTTAATGGAAATCATAAATGATCCCCATTGAACACAAATTCATGCCAGTCTACACACCACATGAAGGACAGAGTTTTACTATGTGTGGGTTGCAAATGTATTTCTTGGACTTGATGCATATGTACTGTTGCTCACTCATTCACTTACTCACTCACTCACATATAGTTTCAGCAGGCCAAGGTAGCAGAGTGAGACACACACACATGCAACAACATCAATAACATTTACTTCAGGTACTGGAGTTGGTGGTTCTGTGGGTCGGGTGGGTGGGGCACCAGCATCCTCCTCCTGAAACCTCCTCACGATGGCTGCAGAAGCCAGGGTCCTTGGGATATGTTGTCTCCTCTGGACTTGAGGTCTTACCAATGCTTTGCCCAGCTCCTTGAGAAGGAGCCGTCTCCTCTAGAGCTTCCCTCTGTTCCAATCTGTGCTGGTTCTGGGGCTGGCTGCTGAAGGGCTGGTCTTGGGGCTGGCTGATGGTCAATCTCATCGTCTCCTTCAAACTCACTATCAGACTCCGAATTGACAGAGACATGATCCTCATATTCTGAAAAATCTTCATCTTCCAAAGTGGAAGACAGTCCCTCCACACTAGCTTCTCTCTCTTCTAAAATGATTCCCAAGACTCTGAGCAGAGATTCTTTTTGCTGTACTGATCGATTGTGGTAAGGAGCCAAACACGCAAATCTATTTATTTATTGTGTCCCTCCCCCAGTTTGCAGTTGGGGTAGAGTGTGAGAAAATACTGAATGTTTAGAATGTTTTGAAATAACATTGTGCAGATCCCGCAAGACATTGTGTAGTTTCACACACTACAGAGGATAGAGTGTGCGGGAAAAGCGGGAGCAGACAGGTTCTTGGAGCTGTGTTGATACCTTGTGTGTTTGTGTGTGTGTTGTCCACAGGGAAACTTGGAAGTGATTTCTGATTTTGAAAAGAAAAGAAATAAGAATTCTTATGGACTGTGAGTGTGTGTGTGTGTGTGGGGATGGGGGTGTATTGGTGGTGGAGGGGTGGGTGTGGGGGGTGGTGATTGGATTTGGCTTGGTAAAATGCCTATAAAATTGTGGAGAGGGTCATGTTCAATCTATGAAACATGCTGCAAATCTAAAGGACAAACCACACACACACACACACACACACACACAACAGACCCAGGTAGGAGGAAGACAGAGTGATGGTAGACAGCAAACCTTTTTGTTTCATTTTTACCATGCTGTAATACACCAGTCATACAGTACAGTCATACAGTCATAGAGTGCACAGTCATATACTCATACTCTAGTCTGAAGGCATGTCCACAACCTTGGCAACGCTAGGCCATGCTGTACTGAAGCACATGATATAGCCAGAAATCCCCGCCTCTGCTCTGAGCGTGCTTGGTGGTTTTACGATCATTTAAAGGCGTCATTTACATCAGAAGCTCTTCAGTGGTCATTAAAAAAAGCAGAATAAGTGGAAAAGTGTCTGAATTCCACAGGAAAGGGTCACAGCTGGCCTCATCTCGATTCTCTTCTTCTTTCATTTGTGCTGTCATTTCTGGATTACTCACAGGAAACACGTTCACGGGTCAGCCACTGGCCAGCTGCTTCTAAGTAAAAAAGATGAATAAACTCACAGTCCAGTCAATGGACAATGATGTGATGTGATGGAATTTTATCGTGGCTATACAGAGGAGTGCTTTTCACAGGAAGAGATGACCTGAAAAGTATTATCCTCTGTCAGGTCAGAAAGTTACCCCCAGTCTGGAACTGGAACCTAGATTAAGTAAATAAATAAATAAATGAACAAAACTTAATGATGAAGATTCATACTGCGATGGAAGAAAGGTTTTTTTTTTTAACTTCTGAGCTGCCTGAGCTTCCCTAAGCTCCAGTCATTGAAAACAATTCATATGAGCGTGAACGAGTCCAAATGAACCACTGGTGTGAACTTCTCTCTCATTAAGTGCCAGGTCTCCTGTGAATTAATTAAAAACAGGGAGGGTTAATCCTCTTTTCCCATTGCAGGAGTTGGAGTGAAGGCAGACAGTGATCTGGCTGCCCCCCTACACAAAGCCCGCGCCCTCCACAGGTCCCGGGACTCCAGACAAAGAGACGTCTGGCTCCGCCAGCTGCAAACAATAGATGCAGGAGCGACAGCAGGGAAGGAGAAGCAATGGCAGGCCTCTCTCCCCATCGAGTTCAAGCAGAGTTAACGCTTATAGCCATATAATTTAAAACATGAGTCCAGCTATATGCTTGAAGATCTGTATGAGGCAAAGGCAAATTTATTGTTGCTTTGATTTTTGAATGTTGTTTGTTACCTTCAGAACAACTGCATTTTCCTCACACAAACTCAGATGGTTTATTGCCAACTTGACCAAGACTCGGATGTAGACAAACAGGAGAGCTTGATGAGAGCTCATCAGGCTGCTCAGGCTTTCTTTGTGGTCGGAAGGAGACCCCATGAGTCAAAATGCAACTTTCCAGAATGCTGCTTGAACTTCTATGCTGCATATCAAAGTACAGCTTCACTGTCTCACCCAATACTGTCCTTCCACCTCTTTTTTGGGGGATTCATGGTGTTGTGCCATTGGCTGAGCATACTTGGGGGTTTTATGTTTTTGGTAGACTCTATGGTCACTCATAGTTACCACAATATGGTAACCACAGCAGACCCAGACAGGCATTGTGGAAGATAAGTTCAGGCTCTCAGGTATGCCCTCAGAAGTGCATACTCATAGCCTCCAGCATGCTGTCCTCACACAGCTCTCAGGTACACCCTCAGGAGTGCATACTCATAGCTTCCAGCATACTGTCCTCACACAGCTCTCAGGTACACCCTCAGAAGTGCATACTCATAGCCTCCAGCATACTGTCCTCACACAGCTCTCAGGTACACCCTCAGAAGTGCATACTCATAAAAAGAAGGTTGCAGTCTCCTGTCCTGGGAGAAAACTGATTTATACTGGAGGTGATAGATGAAACTTTACTAGCAGATCCTAGCACCCAATGGACATTAAAGGTTTCCTGGCAGTATTTAAAGAGTGGTGGTATCAGCCCGGATTTCCAAGCAAATAAGGGCAACATGTATTCACCCTGCGGCTGATTACACAGCTCCTCACATCCCAGCTGGTGTACTCTGGTTGCCCTACATTGCAACTAATATTAAAAATAGTTGCAGTTGAAGTTCAGCACTGAGGGGTTACAAATGAAAGAAAGCACTTTGGAAAAGCTCAAGCATGTGTAGTACCTGTGCATGTCACAAGGGGGCAGTAAGGCCAGCAGAATTGGGGGTAGTGAGATGTGACTTCTGCAGGTAATTTTGTGTAGTCAGGTTACATTATATTATCTGGTTTTTTACTTCTATGTGTGAAATAGGCTACTGACAGAAATAAATAGTAAAAACAACCGCAGGACTACTTTATCCTTAAAACCACTGATTTCATTACCTTTATTTCTCATGTGTTTTATCCTTTTTGTTTGTTTTTTTCTTTAGTGGAGCGCTTCCCGAAGCAGTCATCCGAAACTGGCCCTGGATGCACCTTTTCCAGGTTCAAATGCGGTAGGATCCCAGGGTCTCCTGGGTGTGATAACACCCAATATAAACAAGGGTGTCAGTGACCATCAGACCAGAGGTGCGACTGCGCCCGTGGGAGGGTGGCTGACACCCCCCTCCCCCGTCTGAAGACCGGCGCGTCCAAAAGAAACACCGGCGTGTTGAGAAAAGCAGAGGATAGAGGCAGGGCTGTGGAGCTTCAGATGGTCAGATAGCAGCCATTTTGGCTCGTTTCCGGCAAACATAATAAGCGCTTCAGAGAAAAGGAGGCGATGATAGCATCCCATCAATCTCTGCCTGGGACCGGAGGCGGCTGAGAAAGTATCCCTGAATCTGATGCCATGTTCTGCATGCTCTAGCTGAATCTGTGGCCATTTTCTGCGTGCTCTAGCTGAATCTGAGGCCATGTTCTGCGTGCTCTAGCTGAATCTGTGGCCCTGTTCTGCATACTCTAGCTGAATCTGTGGCCATGTTCTGCTTGTTCTAGCTGAATCTGAGGCCATGTTCTGCATACTCTAGCTGAATCTGTGGCCATGTTCTGCTTGTTCTAGCTGAATCTGAGGCCATGTTCTGCATGTTCTAGCTGAATCTGAGGCCATGTTCTGCATGTTCTAGCTGAATCTGTGGCCCTGTTCTGCATGCTCTAGCTGAATCTGTGGCCATGTTCTGCATGTTCTAGCTGAATCTGTGGCCCTGTTCTGCATACTCGAGCTGAATATGTGGCCATGTTCTGCATACTCTAGCTGAATCTGTGGCCCTGTTCTGCATACTCGAGCTGAATATGTGGCCATGTTCTGCATACTCGAGCTGAATCTGTGGCCATGTTCTGCATGCTCTAGCTGAATCTGTGGCCATGTTCTGCTTGTTCTAGCTGAATCTGAGGCCATGTTCTGCATGCTCTAGCTGAATCTGTGGCCATGTTCTGCATGCTCTAGCTGAATCTGTGGCCATGTTCTGCATACTCTAGCTGAATCTGTGGTCATGTTCTACGTGCTCTAGCTGAATCTGTGGCCATGTTCTGCGTGTTCTAGCTAATGGGTAAGACAGCCCGGTTTTGGAATGCCAGAGATGTTCCTGGATCTTGCTCAGTCCAAACCCATAACCAGAATTGTAGCTATTGGCTGAGAGGTACTCAGCATTTCACCAATCAGGCTTTGAATATTCAGACTGCAATAGAACAAAAACCAGAGACATCTCTGTCATGGCCTGGGAAAGATTTCTACTACCCTGTTCTTGTCAAAGTACCTACTCAGTCCCAGATTTCCACGGCCTGCATGTGTATAATAAGAGCATCTAGCACCTTCTCTATGAGTTTACATGAAATGCCACCCAACATTTTCGTCGAATCTGGATGGCCATCTTGGTTCAGCTGATTCATCCATAATGGTGCCCTCAAGAGATAACTGTGCCCCACACTCCAGTGCTGCAGCTCTGCGAATTCTATAGGCCATAGAAAGTTCTACCAGAAAAACATCTGCGTTCCCACTCTTAAGCAGGACAGAAAGACATGAATTTATTCTCTTTTCCTCGACTGAAGCTTTGTTTCTGAGATAAGACTGTGCTAATACTCCAGTAGTCTTCCAAATCTTGCTCAGAATGTGAGTTTACCTCTGAATAGCAAGGCCCAGTCAAAGCCAGACAGCAGCTGTCTGATATCAGACCCCGACCCCACAGGAATACCTCAGAGGGTGCAGGAGTAAGTGGAGAAAGGCACGGGTGAGATTTTGTAAATCCCCATGGCAACTACGCACTGATGAAACCCAGAGACAGGTTTTTTTCCCCTACCAAAATCCCATGCTTGATCACATACTAAAGAGAGTACTACTAGAAACTTCCAGGGATCTGAAAACCTTCAGGAAACAGCATGTACTGCAATATGTACTGCCACTAGGGAGCCCAGGCACAGTTAGTGGATGTTAGCCCTATACAACAAACACAGCACTGAACCTTAATTATAATCAGACATCAGCTGGGTGAGCATCTCACGGACGTTTTGAGGTAGATTCGAAAATATTAACTCAGTCATGCAGGAACAGATACTGACACATGCACTCTCTCTCTCTCTCTCACACACACACACATGCACGCATATACAGTACACACACATACACACAAACACACAAAGATACACACACATACAGACACACACCACACACAAATCACACACACACATGCATATACACACAGACACACACATACACACACACACACACACACATAAAGCACACAAATATGCATACACATAAGCAAGAACACAAACTTAGACAAAGACACACACACACACTGGCACAAAGACAATCACATACTCATAAGCATACACACATACACATCGCTGAAGAGCACACACTGAAAGGTACGCAACTCATACTTAAATTTTTTTAATTTGCATGATAGCAATTCTGAGAGAAGTTCAATAACAAAAGAAATGAATGAAACATGTTCTATTAATACATTTCTTGCTCTGGAGATATGTACTAATCACAGACTACTATAGGAATATGTAGATTGTTAAGAACAGGATTTCAGAGATAAGTAGAGCCTCAGAAATGACTCCGAGCCAAATGGATTGCTGAGCTTTGCTTTGTGAAAAATAAAAGAAGAAAATGGCAGAGAAAAACAAGCTGAGATCAGCACTTTGTGGCACCCCCATAACAGCTACCCCAGTAAGTTTACAACAAAAGCATTCCTTCCCTGCCCTAAAGTCAATCATATCAACAAGTTTCATACAAATCCAGACACCGTGTACGTTGTTTAGTCAGACAGATTGACATACACCTAGAGGGGAAATAACATAACCTCCACATGACCTACTGGTCCCAGATGTAGAGAAAGAACGCTATCGCCACCTACTGGAGCTTCTAAGCACTTACCTCCGAAGTTCTGCGAGCTGCAACGGAACATTCCTGATATTTTGATGCCTGTCGTGCAAACAATCATAAGCCGATATAATGAAAACTCCGATATCTCAGAGAATTAAAAATAAAACAAACATCCTCCGGGAAGACTGCTCAGTGTCCGTGCTCTTCAGTGGACGGGGAATAGAGCCGTTAAAATCTAATTTCCGCCGGCTTAGACACTGTCGGAACACTCAATTTCCTATTAAGAAATTTAATATCAATAAAGGACTAATTTAAAAAGTAAAGTAACCTATTTCTCAAAATATTTACAGAGTATTATCTCTATCTCAGACAGCTAATTTTTTTAAATACACATTATTTCAGTTTTTCATTTTCTTTTAGTGACAGTTTTTATGAGTGATAAAGTATATGTTAGTTATGTTCTGATGGTTTTGATGTCTTACTGCCTTTACAGTTGTAGGCATATCTCATCCAATGGTTTGTGGTTTAGAGAAAGAAAATACACTTCAGGTATCAGCATTTTACACAATGGCATCATGCCTCCTGAGTCTGTACATGTATATATTACCTGCTTATTCTGCAAAAAAATGTTATTTTTTCAGGTGGAATTATTTCCTATGGTATGCAACCTGATAGCACTGCCTTAAAGGGAAGAAGTACCTGCAAATTATAAAAACCAAAATGTGCATTCAGAATCACAAACAAACACTATAAAAACAATCTTTTCATGCGTATAGATTATGGAAACATCACTTAAAAAACCGCTTTGGCATTACTAGAAGTATATTTTCTTGCTTAGGATCACAAATTCCCAAATGCTCCTACCACATCCATTGTTCATCACAAAGGTATAACAAATTCTGTAATCAAAATATCCTTCATTGTACATAAAAACTGCCTGAGCTGATTTAAAACCTAAAACTCCCAGGTGAACCTTTTCCAAAGATCAAATTTAATTTAATTGTTTTTAAGGACAGATCAGGCAAAGTGTATTGATATGGTAAACACATTATATTCAAGGGTTTGCAGTTTTTAATTGTTAATTGAGCAAAGAATTATTTGTAACGTACGTGTATTGTTCAGATCTTTTTATTATAACATACTGATATGCAGTGCCGTTATACTGTTGCATAAATTCAGCATAAGGACCTAACTAAATCATGCAACAGCAGCAGGACTCAAACCTGCAGCCTCTGCATTACATGGCCTGTCCTCTAACCATATCACTACACTGCCAGCCCAAAGCCCCAGGGATTACTGAGTGGGGAGGATTTTAGTCAGTATTTCCCATGAATCATTGCACAACAGTGCCCCCTCTGGTTGAGCAGCACACAGTCTGTGCAGAAGTCCAGTCCTGTGCAGCTCAATGGGCGTGTCACAGAGACACACTGGTTCAGCTCAGCCAACCACAGATGGTTGGCGTTACAAGGCAGTTTTTCTTTTATGTAAGGTTATTTATATCAAATGTATCTGTAGCTACGTTACTAAGCTAGCTGGTTTGCTCATCTGTCGCTATTACTTCACTAGTTCTCAAAAGAAGCTGCCTTCCAGTCGTCACTGAGGGAAGGAAAGTACCTGGGCGGCTGTATCCTGTCGATTTTACAACTTGCGATTCACAGAATGTGATTATTTTGATCCAGCACGCAAACGACTGCTTTTTATTAATCTTAGCTATATTGTTTCTACCCACATGTAGGCCCAAGATAAACGGAACAAAATCGCCTCGGCTTGTTTGATCAATGAAAAACACACCATATGCCCCAAAATAAAAAGAGCATGCCAAATTGTTACGAGATGTAGGCTACTGAGGTGAACAGAGAAACAAAAGGTAGGAACCGGGATAAACAAGGAAGAGTTCTTTAATAAACTATAATAAAATAAGCACGATTACAACGACCACAGCCAGCAAATGTCAGGCACTGAATACGAAAGATTAGACAAGACATAAGTCATTCGCTACCCTCTGGTGGCAGCCACTTGAACATTTGATAGGGGGGCGTTGGTCTACAAAGGGTTGAGAACGCCTGATTTATCATTTCAGAGTAATAATACCACAGAGGAAGAATAACTGCAGAGGGGAATCCAGCCCCAACCCCTGATGGACTGAAAGCCTCCAGGCAGCGATTTATGGCCAGGCTGAGTCTCAGATCACATTCAAGAGGAAGAAAACAAGACCTGGAAGATAACCTAAATGATTCAGAAAGCATCTCACAGCCAAAGCCTGGCCATGCAATGGAATCCCCAGACCACAAGGGGGCGCATGCATCCAGAGATTTGCTAGAGGTGCACACCAAGGGCAATGACTGTATAATCCGCATTTAAACGCCGGTCAAGCGTTCAAAAATGTGACTGACTCCACAATCAGTTGAAAGTTCATCTGACAGTAAAACAGATATGAGAGAGCAGTGTTTTGGTAGATCATGTGCATTCTCTGTGCCACACATCACAATAAATAAATAACATGAACAGAAAAGCCCTGATAATGTGTTACAGTACAATTTTTATTTCCACCTGATTCCAAACCAAGTGAGGATCAATGAGCTATTGGAACCTGAAGAAGGAATCACATTCCATATTTCCTAATAAAAAAATGGGTACCACCGGTTCAAATCAAAAATGTTCTACAAAGGCGCTGCAGAAATCAATAGAAAGGTTAAAGGCAGTAAAATTATGTAATTATGCATGTAATGACTTGTGCTGTGCCTGTGATGAGCTGCTCTGTGCCTGTGATGAGCTGCTCTGTGTTTGTGATGAGCTGCTCTGTGCCTGTGATGAGCTGCTCTATGTCTGTGATGAGCTGCTCTCTACCTGTGATGAGCTGCTCTGTGTCTGTGATGAGCGGCTCTGTGTCTGTGAGAAGCTCCTCTGTGCCTGTGATGAGCTGCTCTGTGCCTGTGATGAGCCGCTCTGTGTTTGTGATGAGCTGCTCTGTGCCTGTGATGAGCTGCTCTATGTCTGTGATGAGCTGCTCTATGTCTGTGATGAGCTGCTCTGTGCCTGTGATGAGCGGCTCTGTGTCTGTGAGAAGCTCCTCTGTGCCTGTGATGAGCTGCTCTGTGCCTGTGATGAGCCGCTCTGTGCCTGTGATGAGCCGCTCTGTGTCTGTGAGAAGCTCCTCTGTGCCTGTGATGAGCTGCTCTCTACCTGTGATGAGCTGCTCTGTGCCTGTGATGAGCCGCTCTGTGTCTGTGATGAGCTGCTCTGTGCCTGTGATGAGCTGCTCTCGACCTGTGATGAGCTGTTCTGTGTCTGTGATGAGCTGCTCTGTGCCTTTGCCAAGTGCATGTTTTGCATGGAAACCCTGACGAGCTGCATGAAGTCCTTCATGCTCACTATCCACAAACTCAAAAATGAGATCTGATGACATCCATCCCAATTTCTCTCGCTGTACTTATACTGGATTTGTTGAGCTGAATTATGATTATGATTATTATTAGTGTTATTATTATTACAGACTGGTGACTGTGCCGTGATGGGCTGAACCCATTTCAGAATGCTGGTCTTTGCCCTCCTGAAAACACAGAAGCAATTTTGCAAATTATCGCCACTAACTCTGCAGCCCACAAAGATTAGAACTTACCACATATATGTAAAATATATGCAAAAGTATTGGGACAGTGACACAGTTTTTGTTGTTTTGACTCTGTGCTCCAGCACTTTTGATTTGAAACAGAGTGGACCGTCAGCTTTCATTTGAGTGCATTGACATCCATATTAGGTGATCCGTGTAGGAATTACAGCCCTTTTATACATGGTCCCCCATTTCAGGGGAGCAAAAGAACTAGGACATTTTGCACAGCTGTTTCTAGGCCAGCTCGCTCTGTGTCTTTGTATCATTAGTTCATGTGGAAGAAAGCTAACAAAAGGTCCAGAGGTGATTCTAGGTGTGGCTTTTGTATTTAGAGTCTCTTGCTGTTGTCTCTCTACATGAGGACCAAATAAGAGTCAATGGCATAAATGCAAGCCATCCTGAGGTAGAAAACTCAGAATGAATCGATCAGAGACATTGCCGCACACTGGGCGTGTAAAAATCAACTGTTTCACACGTTAGAAAGCAAGAATGCACTGGGGAGCTCAACAATAGCAAATGACCTGGTAGACCATGGAAGATCACTGTAGAAGATGACCGAAGAATACTTTCAATTGCAAGAGTCCCTTTCAGCTGTCGAACAGAACAGGAAGAATTTCGACCATGCAGGCATAGCTGGGTCATAAACTACATTAATAAAAAGAATTCTACGCAAGCATAACCTCAGTGGGTTCATTGCATGATGCAAACCACTGGTAAGCCTCAAGAACAGAACGGCCAGATTACAGTTTGCTAAAAGCTACATAAAAAACTGCACAGTTCTACATCATAGTCTTATGGACAGACGTGACGAGTATTAACCTGTACCAAAGTGATGGAAAGAGGAACTGCTGATCATCCCCCTCATCTGTGGAACACGGTGGAGGTTAGGGATATGGCTTGGGCATGTATGCCACTGCAACTGGCTCACTTGTCTTTATTTATGATGTGACTGCTGACGGCAGCAGCAGGATGAATGCTGAAGTGCACTCATTGTGGGTCGCTTTGGATAAAAGTGTCTGCCAAATAAACGTAATGTAATGTACAGAAACATCTTATCTACTCAGATCCAACCAAATGCCCCAAAACTATTGCCTCGCTTTGGAGCAGGACAACGACTCCAAACTGCGACTGCTAAAGCAACCAAGGAGTTTTTCAGGGCCAAAACGTGGAACATTCTTGATTGGCCAAGTCAATCACCCGTCCTGAATCCAACTGAACATGCGTTTCACTTGCTGAAGATGACACTGAAGGCACAACGCCCCAGAAGCAAGCAGGAGCTGAAGGTGGCTACAGTACAGGACTGGCAGAGCATCACCAGGGAAGATACCCAGGGTCTGGTGATGTCTGTGGGTCACAGATTTCAGATACAAAATATTTTGGATTTTGTACCATGTATAAAATATGATGACTTAATTTCAGATTATGTTGATTCGTCCAATTCCTTTCGCTCCCCTGAAATTCCTACACTGATCACTCGATGTAAATACCATCATGTTAAAGCTGACAGTCTGCACTTTAACCTCATATCCATTATTGTATTTCAAATCCAATGTCAAAGCCATCAAAGGAAATATGTATGATATTTCTACACCCTGAGCCAACCAGAGGAGGATGGGTTTCCCCCTTGAGCCTGGTTCCTTCCAAGGTTTCATCCCATCTACCACAGGGAGTTTTTGCTCGCCACTGTTGCTTTAGGCTTGCTCCTGTGGGGGTCTAAGCCAGGGTTGTCTGTGAAATATATTGAGACAATTGCTGTGAAATATGCTCTATAAATAAATTTTGATTTGATATACTATTTCTTTTCAGCAGTCTAAAGGAGCTATGGGTGAACTGTGCCGGTCTAATATTGTATTTCCAGTGTTTGCCTTTGTTCCACATTTTGCTAATTCTTATGAGGAGCCAGTTGAGAGCAGATTTGTTTTACATTTGCACAATATTATTCATCATGGAATATAGTGTATTTGAAGCCCTGGAATAATCTCACTTTGTAAATAAACCCGTAAAAAGACTGAGATACTCATGCAGTGAACAGGACCACGAGCTCAGATAAAGAACGTAGCCTACTCTAGTTTCCATGGGAATCTGACCAACGTCACTCACACTCAATTATGCATTGACTACATGCTTTATATTTGAACTGGGTAAGTTGCCAGAGGTATAATGACATTGGTCTACGAAACTGTCTTTCCTTGGTCCCATTTTTCAGTTAGAATCACAGTGGCGGATTACCATAGAATAATAAACTCGCGCCACATTCACCTGCGTTTTACAGGCTCGAAGCGGGCAACCCTTCAGGCTAAGTCGCCAATCTTGCATATTGTGTGACTTCGCTTGTTTGAAGGAGGTTGACTGCTTGCATCACGTGGCCGTAGTCAGCATCACTAGTAAAGCAAGGAGCAATCTAGGAGGCGGCGAGAGCTTTCGCTATGGAGCATCACGGCTGCGGCGCTCTCTGACTGTACGGGCTTTCAAACTCATTCCGCTGGGACTGCACTTCAAACGCACAGGTAGGCCAGTCAGTCCGGGCCAGGTCGCTGGAGACGAACTCTGCACAATCTGGCGTGTACGTGCAAAATATTTTAAAAAATCTAAGACAAACCACAAGGGAAGACTGCCCTTCACAAAGCATGGCTATTAGAAAAAGGAAGCGAATTTATTTCTCCTGGAGTATTCGTTTCCTTATAGCGCCACGCACATTATACTTACGAAGAACAACAGACCATTGATATGCATTAAATAAAATCCACCACGTGAATGACTGAGCATCATTGGTTTAAATAAAAAAACATGAAGTGAGCTCCTTGATTCCACTTGAGTCGGGTAGCATTTTGCGGAAGATGCCTGAGGAATTGTTAAAGTAGGTGATGTATCGATTGCGGCGGAAGCGGTGTTGCCTTAGCTTATTTTGTGCCATTCGCCGTGAATCGTTAAATAATGATTATATACAGTAACGATGTTCTCGCTTCTAATGTATAGTGCAGAACAACAGCAACATTTACGCTACAGTGTCCAGTAGCATCAGTGTGTTTATATTTGGTTGAACAAAGAGCAGCCAATGTTGACTGTGCGCAGCGTATTGCCTTGAAGAGGGTTAACTCCGAAATGAGCAAATTCATTAAATCTAGGTTAGCATATCACAGGATTTAAAATAGTCTTGCAAGCTTCTACTGATTTATACAGCTTTTTCGTATATTTAATAACTTGTGTAATAACGAATCCACGAATTCCGTAAATGTCCGTTAATGCATTCAGTCGCATCGGATGGCACGATTGTCATTACAGTAGCGAGCAGCTACCCCGCCTATAACTCCGATTCCCTATATTTGAGAACGCATACCTATAACTGATTAGCGCTGCTTTCTGTTAATAGCCAAGCATTGTATGATTGTCATAATTACACAGGAAAAGACAACTGACGAGATATCGCCAAGTGCTAAAATATTAGAAAATTGTCAGTAAAGGACTTATTTTGAGAAGATAATTTCTGTCGTCCTTTTTCACATTGTCAGTGTAGAAACATTTGCCATACAACCAGTGGTGATGGCGATCGTGACGTTATTTCTGCAGATAATGCCTTGAAGAAGCTGGGAAATTCAGTACAGTATTGTTCAATGGACACATGATTTTTTCCGCGCACACCATTCGCGTTTCAGAATTGTTCCCAAATTATAATACAAACATTAAATGACAATGGCTGTATTGAAATTAAGAAGGCCCATTACAATACAATGTGCAAAAAAAGTCATGCAGCTGTTTGCATTCCAAACACGTTTCCTGCGTGCAATGAAAATGTATCAATTAAACAGGTGCAGCCGGTGTACTGTAGGTCGAACAGACAACATTTAGAGGTACGGTTCTTCGGAGGTTGTCGGGCTTCCTTTAACCACATGGTCTGAAATGGACATCTTAGACGTGAACAGCTGCATTGGCATATCAACAGTATGCAAAGTACCCTGTGCTTTACCATAATGCCCTGCATAGTTCTGACTTTAATACTTAAGTATTTCAATATTAAAAAAAAAAAAAAAAAAACCCTACAAATGTTGGTGTGGCCCTGCCTTTGGGTAGCTGTGTGTGTTCATTAGATGGTCCGTGGAGTGCATTTGGCCGCACTTCCGTGTGGCTGGTGGTGCACATCTGGCTCTGCCTTGTGTATATTTCTGAAAGCTATGGAAATTAGTGCTTACAGCGCGTCCCTTGCCCACACACAGGTCTATATATAGGCATTTGCATCCAGCGCTGCTATCCTGGTGCTTTGACAAAATGCACAGAAAATCGCTGCTCTTTCTTCAGAAGAGGATTTAAACAGAAGCCCGTTCCTGCCACTAGTGCTCGCGTACATTACCGCAGATCTTCTCTGTGCCAAGGTGCTGGTGTGGCGCAACCGACATATTACCAATCTTTACCTTTCCGCATCCATCCAGGTGGGGAGAGCAGTTTGAGCAAATGTGGCAGAGTTGTGTAACGTGCAATGACTTACCTTTGGTATGAAGCTGCAAACAAGGGCTTCAGAATCCAGGCCTTGCTTATGAATGCACAGTACAACGCTCCCTCCAGGAACATGTCTTAGTATATCAGGTGAAATGCTGACAGTCCCCCTCCATCCCAAGTCTTGTACCTGCAGGGGTCCATGAAGGCTCATTCCTAACTGGGTTAATCTACTGGTCGGGATGTTGTGTCTGCTATTAATTAAAGCTGAATATGTGATCGATCCTCGTTATTTTCCAGCCGATTGTGTACCTGAGGGGATGGAGATGGATGCAGGTGCGTTTCTGCTGACTGGGTGTTCAGTCAGGCAGAATCGGTTCGACTGTTAGAGGTGAAAAATAAGTCTGCCGTCTCAGATCCAGGTGATGGAAGTTCACTGTCCAATCGGATGGTCCTCAATCGGAGTACCTGTGCCGGAGAAGTGTGAGTGCAGAGCAAAGTCTTCAGTGTAGAATGAACTCTTGATAGAGTTCTTTTAACTCTAATAGAGTATATTACTGCACTGAAGAACTGAAGAGGAGTTGATTTAACACTGACAGTGTTGTTGTGGCAGAGGGGCTTCTGGTCGAGTTGTTCACTTGACGTTGTCAGACATCCATTCATCCATTATCTATACCTGCTTATCCTGGGCAGGGTCGCGGGGGATGCTGGAGCCTATCCCGTCAGACAACCTGTTGGAATTTGTGTTCACTTGTCAAGTGGTCTCTGACTTGAGTGAATGAGTTTTAGGAAGCTTCTTGCTTGTTTGCTGGCTGTTGGGTCTGCTTGTCCACAGAGACTATATGACCATAGAAACAGCAGTATTACTTGCTCATTTGCTTAGACACAGTCACAAACTGTCAGAAAGGGCAGCCCCCCAAAAGTAATGGGAATACCTGTGTTTTTCCACTCGATAGGAAACTGCCTTGCCAAAGAAAATGTGGGCTGTTGCTCCTTTTGATAGGCTGAATGCCTATGTTTTCTGTTGAGCTAAACCACATTGTTTTTTTTTTGTTTAAAATTTTTTTTGTTAAATAGTGGGACAAAAACTAAATGTACTGAGGTGGCAGAACAGAACTCAGTTTGCCATGTCTAGATGAATCACTCCCCTTCACCCAGATTCTGTGAGTTGACTCTGCAGAGATTAGGGTCAGGATGGGCTGAATGTTTGGGCTTTGGCACTAGTTGTTTTTGTGAAGGTCAGGCCCGCCGATAGTGAGATGACCTTTGACCCTGTGGCCGGCCCATCAGAGCCACAGTCACACGTGCAGCTTAAGAGAGCGCACAGTGCAGCAGATCTACACGGATGAGGACCGAGGAGACTCAAGGCCCTCTGAGAGTCACATTTTCTCCCTGCTCTGCCAGTCTTTATGGTGTCAGAGAGCTCTTAATGTGCCCAGGAGCCAGTGGGGATCTGATGAGGAGAACAGGCCTTTCAGCCTGTCTGGGTTTGTCATTTGTCTGCTGCATGTCCCTTTTACTGCTGCGATTCTGCATTGCGTCTGTTCTTTCACCAGTTTGAAAACCAGCGGAGAAACTGTGCTGAAGTTTTCTTTAGTGCGGAGACAACTGGAGCTTTTCCAGTTCAACTAATTTTCCCTCTAAACCCTCATGATTAGTTAAACATCCTTGTCTTCTAACTAGATCATATCTAACAAGACAAGGTCAAAACCTAGTATATGGCTGGACCTAACACACGTGGACTGGCCGACCAATGGTGTAACTTCATAACTCGGCTGACCAGTGGTGTAACTTCATCACTCACTCACTCACTCACTCAGTCACTCAGTCACAGACATTCGCGTTTGTAGGGCTGGCCCCGCTGTTCAGGTCCAACCAAAAATAAACAAACCGTGTGCGTAAATGGTGCTGCATGTGTTGCCCCGAGTTACATGGCCCTGTGTTTCCTATCAGATACTAAAATGCAATTTAATTTTATTGATAAAAAGTTATTTGTGAACTGACAAAAACCTGCGAGCAGTTCTCAGAATTTTTTCTGACTTTAATGTCAGTATTAGTAGTGTACTATTCAGGAGAGGAAGCTCTCCTTTCTATAGAAGTCTACTAGCTATATATAACATTGTGGCTAGCTAGCTAACTGCCATGGGTAGGAAGAGGATGCTTCTAGCAGTAGAGAGCTAGCTTGCTAATTGTAACTACAGAGATGTCCATTAATACCAATGTTTACAAAACAGTTGAAGCATAGCTAATTAACAAGTTAACAGCCATGACTTTCCTGCTCGCTACATCAGCTTCATTTTGTTTCCAGAGCACAGATTTAGTCTAATTTAATTTAGGGGTTTAATTACCCACCTTGTCATGCTAGCTATTGGCATCAAACTCTTAGTGCTGTATATGTACAGAGGGTACCACAAGTTGTAACATACATGTGAGTGTGTGTGTGTGTATGTGTGTGTGTGTACGTCTGTGTGCATCTGTGTGTGTGCGCGAGTGTGTGTGTACACCATAAAAAGTTGCTCATGAGCTAATGTTGTCTCCTGTAGCCTGCAAGGCTAGCTATCGTGCATTTTGCTGTGGTCAGTGATCATTTTCAGGCTCTAGACCAGGGCAGTGAAAGGTAGGTGAGTCCTCCTTTGGGAAGACAGATGCACATTTTCAGCTGCTGGTGGTGAGGTGGTGAGGGTTAGGGTCAGAGTGCCCCTCCATTAGGCCAGTGGCCAAGCACAACAGGGAAACGTGAGCAGTGCCTAACGTGCAGTACCCTGTGTTCCAGATCCTTTTCAGAATCGTGCCACGTGTCTCGTTTTAATAATAGCAGCACGTTACTCCATTCCAAATGAGCCAGATTTAAGGCAAATGAGGGCCCATGGAAAGCATGGAGCTTTGCAAACCATTTCAGTGGAACAAGGAAAATTTTCAGATGCAATTTTTTCAAATATGTAGCAGGATAAATAAAACAATGTTGTGGTGCCCAGAGTGGTGACTATACTCTGTCTGGTCTCTAATGAGTCTTGGCTAAATGGTTGAGAAAAATATATTTGATGTAGCATCAGTGACTGGCGCGAGTAAATAGATTGAGGAATTTTGTGAGTTTTTTATGTTGTATCTACAGGAGCAGGAAGCTTACCGGATTAACCAGGCTAATGTCAATAGGCTCAGTTAAGTCAGTCTGCCAAGCAGTGGTATGGTTCACATGGCAGACATTCACACTGACTCTGTGCCAAAGTGCACATAACACAATGCACATGCCACAGCTGCCCCGAGTGTGTGTGCACATTTTACTCTTACACACACACACACACACACACACACGTGCGTGCTCAAACACACACACACCTGTGCGCACCTACATACGCACACACACTCACACACACATGTGCACACACACACACATGCACACGTGCGCACCCACACACACACTCACACACGTGCATGCTCATACAGACACACTCGCGTGTGCACACATATACACACACACACACACATGCACACGTGCGCACACACACTCACACACGTGCATGCTCATACACACACACTCACGTGTGCACACATTAACAGACACACACACACACCCGTGCGCACCTACACATGCACACGCACTCACACACACGTGTACACACACACACACACATGCATATGCACACACATGCGCACACACATACACACACATGTGCACACACACACACCCACGCATACACACATGCATACACACACATACACAAGCAGAAGTACACATAAACACACATTCCCTCCCACACACACACACACACACACATACACACACATTTATTCCCATGCTCCCAGTAGAAATGGCAGTGAAATGTAATATGGGCTAATAGGGCTGGTTCAGGTCAGTCTTGTTTCCAGAGCAGCTGGGCGGAGGCTGCCTGGATTGGCCAGTGGACAGCGAGCTCCACTTGTCTGAAACCAGAAGGCCGCTCACACATATCTGCAGGGAGGGAAGGTTAGAGCACTGAGCACTACATAGCCCCACTCTACATGAACTGACACAGCCCCACTCTACATGAACTGACAAAAGCCCCACTCTACATGAACTGACACAGCCCCACTCTACATGAACTGACCCAGCCTTACTCTACATGAACTGACACAGCCCCACTCTACATGAACTAACACAGCCCCACTCTACATGAACTGACACAGCCCCACTCTACATGAACTGACCCAGCCTTACTCTACATGAGCTGACACAGCCCCACTCTACATGAACTAACACAGCCCCACTCTACATGAACTGACACAGCCCCACTCTACATGAGCTGACACAGCCCCACTCTACATGAACTAACACAGCCCCACTCTACATGAACTAACACAGCCCCACTGTACATGAACTGACACAGCCCCACTCTACACGAACTGACACAGCCCCACTCTACATGAACTGACACAGCCCCACTCTACATGAACTGACACAGCCCCAGTCTACATGAACTGACACAGGCTCACTCTACATGAACTGGCTGTTTAGAGTGGAGAGAGGCGGAGCAGAGGAACAGCAGACACCCCTGTCTGTCAGGGACATGGTTCACACGGGATTCCTCTCTCTTTAACCGCTGCCTCGTCTGAACCAAGCAAACATTTTAAAGATGCCGTGCGGCTCACAGCCTGTTCCAGACTCCATCAGTGTGGTCAGTGTTCAGGGCTGGCGGTTCTGCGTGTGGTAAACAACATGGGGTCTGGGTGTTCGCCCCTGTTCTAAACACCCAGTTCCGAAAGTCATCCCCATTTTTCAAGGACACCTAGAGTCCCAGAGACTGTAATGTATTTAGGGGGAAGACCCACACATTTCCACCTGTCTACAGGCCAGAAGGAGAGCGGTAAATGATTTAGTATATTCTCCCTGGCGCGTATGTGTGTACGTTTGACATAATATGAATACTATTTGAAGAGTAAGCTGAGATATCAGTGATGCTTCACAAGTTTTAGTCTACAGGTCAGACTTGGAAAGATCAAGCCTGCAGTTATATGCTCCTCACACTGAGTGGTGAGTATTTAGCAAGAGTGAAGGGGTCAGTGTGACTATTATATTTCACACAGAAATATAATATACCTGCAGTCAGAGTGGCAGATTTATTTTCAGGGGAAAAGTCTTCAATATTTTAAATAGTGGAATCAATAATGATATTATGGAATGAAAACATTTACTGAGAGAATGTGTGTAATTGTGTGCGTGTGTGCGAGCGAGAGAGAGAGAGTGTTTGTGAGAGTGTGAATGCGTGCGTGCGTGTGTGAGAGTGTGTGTGTGTGTGTGTGTGTGTGCTTGCATGTGTGTGAGAGAGTGTGTGAGTGTGCGTGCGCGTGTGTGAGAGAAAGTGTGTGTGCGTGCGTGTGTCTGCGTGCGTGTGTGTGTGAGAGAGTGTATGAGTGTGTGTATGCGTGCGTGTGTGAGAGTGTTGTGCTAGTGTATGTGCTTTACAGATGCAGTATGAGAGTTCACTTTTGGCACATTTCAATTCCACACTGAAATGTAAAAACTGTGTCGTACATTGAAATTTTCCTGTTTGCCTCTCTCTCTTAGTCAAAATGGGCTGTCTGGAGCAGCTCTCTCTTTCTCTCTCTTTCTGTCTCTCTCTCTCAGTCAGAATGGGCTGTCTAGAGCAGCGCTCTCTCTCTCTCTCTCTCTCTCTCTCTCTCTCTCTCTCTCTCTCTCTCTCTCTCTCAGTCAGAATGGGCTGTCTAGAGCAGCGCTCTCTCTCTCTCTCTCTCTCTCTCTCTCTCTCTCTCTCTCAGTCAGAATGGGCTGTCTAGAGCAGCGCTCTCTCTCTCTCTCTCTCTCTCTCTCTCTCTCTCTCTCTCTCTCTCAGTCAGAATGGGCTGTCTGGAGCAGCCCTCTGTCGGAAGGGATTCCTCTGCTAAATCCTTGCACAGACAGGACTATAAAGCACAAGCAGCTCTTTGATGATTAAATCAAATAAGGTGGGGGGGGGGGGGGGCGGGGCAGGAACCAGGAAACAAATGTTGAGTCAGCTATTGTTTTTTTGACATCCTGCAACAATGAACTATCTGCATCATTAAAGTGATTTGTAACTCGAACCTGTGTTACATCATGAATATCAGAAAAGGAGGTCACTGGCGGACCCTCTGAATTGCATTGTGTCTGACAGCCCCCCTCGTCTGTCCCCCTAAACCTGACCGCACACGGTGTGGTGGGGTAGCTTCAGGGCAGAGAGAACCCCTTAATTCAGGGTCATGGTTTGCACCTCCTGAGAGAGCACTGCTTCAATTTGTGTTAACATACTCATATTTTCATAGGCTTTTAATTATTGATTAAAGTTGTCTTTGAGTCAGACCCATAACCCTTTGGGTGTACGATCACAAATACGTGACTAGAATGTTTCTGACTGAACATTCTAATGCTGATATAACAATTAGTACTTGTAATTGAAAGCTATGGAGTTCTTCAAAAGGTTAGTGAAACTCATCCAAGGAAACTACTGGGGTGAAGTTTTCCCCAGAAACTCGGGCTGGCTTTTGGGACATAACAGGCACCTTAACTGATCTGTCCTGGGAATGCTATGTATGTTTGATAACCTCCTCTCTAGGTTAGTTAATTAGGTAATGGGTCAGACAGCATTTCTTGTACTATTACAGCCATTTATCAGACTCTCCTATCCTTCGCCAGACATCATGGGACCCATATCCAAAAAGTTCCTCTTGACTCATCTGTTCATAGTACATTATTCCAGAAGGTTTGGGGACCATCATGGTGCATTTTGCAAATGTGAGGTGAGCGTTGATGTTCCTCTTGGTTAGCAGTGGTTTCTGCCTTGCTACTCTCCATGAATCCCATTTTTGCTCAGTCTCTTTCTTACTGTGGAGTCATGAACACTGACCTTAGCTGAAACTAGACAGGCCTGCAGTTTTTTTGGATGTTGTTCTGGGATAATTTGTGACTTCCTCCTGGATCAGTTGTCACTGTGCCCTGGAGAAATTTCGGCAGGGTGGCCACTCCTGTGAAGATTGACCATGGTTCCTAGTTACATTTACATTTATCCAAAGTGACGTACAAAAGTGCATGTCATGGTCATTGGGACAACTACAAAACACAGGTTTGATAAGGTACAATACTTATTTCGTACAGTTATTCAAAGCCCAGAACGCAGTCTAGTTCAGGCAGTGAACCCCCCCCCCCCCCCCCCATTGCTTCTGGATTTTCTGTGGCATATTGTGCTTGTAGACTTTTTGGTGACTACACTCTGCAGTCAAGCCTGACTGCTCAGTCAGCTGAATCTAAATATCAATTAAATTAGGTTAATTGGTTAATTGTGTAACCAAGGGGCAATTACTTTTTTGCATGGGTGATGTGTGTTTGTAACTTTTCATTAAGTAAATTAAATTAAAAATTTTTTAAATCCGTTTTGTTTGCTCATTTTTTTCCTTTGTAGTATTACATTTTGTGTAACGATCTAAAATCATTCGGTGTGACGAATATGCAATAATTGAGGAAATCAGGAAGGTGGAAATTCTTTTTCACAGCACTGTATTCCAAAATAGGTGAATTCATCTTTTAAAACTATAATTCAAGTTTTAAAATTTTTTTCTAGTGCTCTGCAAAACCAGTCTGATTTGCTATTGCCATACAATTACCATCAAGCCTTTCACCAGCATCCCATAGACATCTTGGACAAAGGCTTTGCAGAGAACTATGGGAGATTGAAGCATGGAAACAGAAATGGCTGCAAAGACTCTTTGCAAGTATAACTTGTGATTTTGAAATGGCAAAGATAATGACTGGTCACAGAAATAAGTATTGGTGTATGTGTGCTTTTTCATATTAAGCAGGACAGCAGTTCTTCCTGGAGCACTCTCCTCAAGCTTAGGGTCTATTTAGGAAATCAAATAAATCCCTAAAGAACATTGTTGCATTTTTTAATTTCATAAATTGGTTTTCTATTAATTTATTGAATTTAATTGAAATTAAACTCAACTGTAGATATCTTACAAAGCAGAACAGTACTCAAATCACACTCAGGATGTTTGTATAACTGTCTGTATACAGTAAAAGTCATTTTTTAAAAGTTGTGGGTGAATTTACTTTTAAGCGGTGCCGCTGGCAGACATTTTGTCAGTCGTTTGGTTCCACTGTGGGCACAGAACCCATAGTGCTGAGGGGTGCAGGGTCAGGTTGGCAGACAGAGATAGACCCATGACCCATGAGAACCAGTATAAAAACAGCCAGCTATGTTTTTGGCCAGCTCGCTACCTCCTGCCCATTCAAGCTCAACATATCCCAGACATGTTTACATGAACGCTAGACCTGTTGACCCCCAGCTGTGGGTGAAGTAATGATGCTAGAATTATTACATGCTCCCAATCAGAAGCATGTTTTCCAAAAGCACCCAGGTTAATGTCTGAGGGCAAACTACTGCATTAAGAATAGGCAACCTGGATAAACAATGATGCTTCCCACAAATTCATAAAGTAGTCAAAATCCCTGAGGAATTTCTTCATCATACACAATGAAAAATAAATACCAGTGATGGCTGTTCAAACAGATGCTCTGGCACTCAAAACAGTAAACATAGGCATGTACCCTATCTGACCAGCACTGCAGCTGACTGGCCAAGTTCTTGGGTTCATCTGTTTTGAATTGTCCCTCGTCCCTGAAACATTGTCAGAAGCATTACACACATAGTGCAGGTCCAGCGTACATCCTGTCCACATCTGTCTGGGAAATTTTGACTTTTGCAGATGGGAATTAATCCCTTGCTTGGTTGCAAATTCCAAATGAATCATCGGCTGATAAATCACACTATAAAAATGACTTGCTGCCATTCAGCGTTGGTCCAGGCCAGATGGAATTCTCCAGTGTTTCTCCCAGCAGATCTTTCTGTTTGCATTGGTTGTTAACCTAAACTGAAGTAGTCTGTCTCATCATGTTGTGTTGGCAGTGCTACTGTGAGTATTTCTTATATGTTGTTCATTCTGGAGGATATTTCTGCCAGCAAGGAAGTTCCAGAACCAGCTGCCATATTATTTCTGGTTAGCTTGTCTGAGTTTGCATTTTTTAAAACATGTACTGTTCACTTGAAGCATGTCAGTTATTTGATATTTGGGAGCTTCTAAAAAACAAAAATTAACATGAAATTTGAGTCAGAAAGGCTTTTCACAAGAGAGCTACTTAACTCTGTTTCTTGTGGGAAATGGTTGCTGTGCTCTTTCTCATTATCCAGGTAAACACCTGGTAGTATTAACTGTCATTTTAATTGAATGGAATTCGCTTCTTCCCCAGTTCAGGAAGTGAACTGGAAGCAATTTAATGTGAACTGGAAAAATTGTGGTTAATTAGCCCATTTTGGAATACTGGGAAGATATGGTTATTTTTCTGGAGTGAGTAGCAGCAAGCTTGCAGAGGAGGGGGCGTCAGACCAGTCAGTGGGAGATAGTTAGGCTAGGGACCTGGGGGGCGTGGGGGGGGGGGGGGGGGGGCACTGTCTTTATCTCTCCTCACCCACCTCTGTAGATGTCCAACTCTTGCTATCTCTGCATCACTATACCCTTACAGAAATAGAACATGCTGTAATTTGTTCTAAATATGTGGACATTTTGGAAAATATAATGATAAACATGTATTTGCAGAAATGTAAAATATATATTTTGGAAAATATACATTGCAATCTGAAAGGAGGAATTATTAGTATTTTCTCATATTCCCATATTTTTGTTATTGAGTTCACAGTGGAGTGTCTGTACTGAGTTTATACTGTAGTGTCTGTACTGAGTCTACACTGGAGTGTCTGCACTGAGTCTACACTGGAGTGTCTGTACTGAGTTTGCACTGGAGTGTCTGTACTGAGTTTACACTGGAGGGTCTGTACTGAGTTTATACTGTAGTGTCTGTACTGAGTCTACACTGGAGTGTCTGCACTAAGTCTGCACTGGAGTGTCTGTACTGAGTCTACACTGGAGTGTCTGTACTGAGTCTACACTGGACTGTCTGTACTGAGTTTATACTGTAGTGTCTGTACTGAGTCTACACTGGAGTGTCTGTACTGAGTTTACACTAGAGGGTCTGTGAGAGCAGGAGGCTGAACCAGAACACCGTCTGGGTTCTGAGAGTGACACTGTGAGGGCAGGAGGGAGACCCTCCTGGCAGGCTACCAGTGCCCCTATTTCATGTTAAGGGATTATATTTTTAATAAATGAAATGCTGCCTCCACCATCCCCCACAAGAACATACATAATAAAAATAAAATTCAAAAAGAGCATGATGATGTGACTGTATTTTGTCTTGTTCCCTTAAGCACAGCTGGATTGATAAACACACAGGGCCTCACTCAGAGATAGCAGATGCTGTGGGGAGAAATGCTGGGGTAGATCAGAAAGAGGCGTGTCCCCATAAGTGAGACTTGTGTGATTGCACAGCGAGTCTAGACTGTGATCCGTTCTGGCTGAGGTCACCTGTTAAAGGAATAACATGGTGGTTTTCACACTTTCTCGGTTTTATGTGCTATTTGCACAAGAGGCATTGAAGAAACACAATGAGTAAAGTATTAAATATGTCTGTTCTTTATTTTTGGAGAAATATGCGTTTTAAATTTATCGTCCTATTTTCAACTGGTTGAGAATGTTCTCGACTTGGTGCGTCACAAGTACAGTAACCACTCCCCTTTCCACGCCCTGTAAAGAAATCTGACTGGACACACCGTCCTGCTACAAGTGTGCTGTGAAGTTTAGGCAGCAAACAGCAAGGGTGAATCCTTCTGACATAATTTACATAGAAACTGTACGCTCAGATTGCCTAGTTTCACTCACTGTGGCCAAGCGGAATCGATAACGTTTCATAAAATATATAACTTTAAAAGGTTTAATTCAATCTTCTACTGGGACTTTTGCCGTTTATTGAGGGTGTGGAAGAAAATTTTGGTGCCGCTGAATATAATCAAATGTTTTTCAGATTTACCGTTCGATTGAGGAAGTACCATTCAAAGTACATTTTTATGGGTTAGTGCTGTCCGATTGTGCTAGCTACTTCACATTAACCCTGTACGGCGATCAGTAAAGGCTACCAGCACAGTACCACTTCATTCTTGTCACTTCTATCACCACTGTAATGAACTAAAAAAGGCGGCAAACTACCTTTTCTGTGAGAAATGTACTGAGCTCACGTGTATACACTGCTGGCAACATTCTAAAGTTCCGTTTTGTCCTCCCTACTGTCAGTCAGATTGCCGTGATAGCTAATTCTAAATCATATTTGGGGACCCATGGATAACTCGTGACCCATAGTTTGCACCGATGGCTTACACGCAAGACAATGCAAATATTTGACTAACGTTAGGTTCACTTAAATTAGAGTGCCTTTTAAGGACTATTAGACTATTTCTGGTTGGTTATATTCATTTATAGCTAGCTAGCTAACGGTAGCTAGCTATGTAGTTTGCTTTTATAATGTAATGTTATCAATAACATTAGCTAGCTAGTTTGATTTCATAAGGACATTATAGTTGTGGTTTTATCTTATCTTGGCTAGCTAGCTAGCAAAAATTATTATTGGATATAAGTCAACGTCCTTAGCTATCGATACTTGATATACTAGGTTAGCTAGCTTGTGAAAATTCAGTCTCCCAAGATGAGTGCGTATCATGGAGGTAGCTATGGTAACGGGGCACGGTCTGTCAATCATAGCTAACTGACAGTTCTCATTACCATGCCCAGACAGTTTGGGTGAACTTTTATAGTGGGAAATTTAGGCTTAGAAAAATAAGTTTTAAAATACATTTAAATGACTGAATAATAAAAAAAATTATACACATTTGTTTTGTTGTCGCCTAAAGACAACTGCCAAGTGTCACATTCAACCACCATGTTAATCCTTTAAAATCTGAAATCAGGAAGGACAGGGTTTGAGAGCCGGGGATGACTGATGAACACATGGATGAGGTACACAGAGTTTTGCACAGCTAAATGTATTGGGACTTATGATAAAATGGGCTTCAGTAGGGTCATCCACAGTGAATGGAGCTGAGCGATAAGGGACAATGCAAATGAGTTTCAGAGCTGATGTTCTGACCATCTCATAAAGTGCTCCTCCCATGAGGTCAAGCTTTATGGGCCCAGTTATTTAGAAATGTGAAGATACTCAGATCCTAAAACCTGGTTCTCCAAGGTTGTCTCTGACAATTGGTTTATTTACGGTCAGCACTTGCTGTGTTAAAAGAGTGACGTGTTTTTAGAGATCACGGTATTGTTTCCTCTTACCTCACCCTATTGTATGTTTTTGGAAAAAAAAAAATCCATTTCGCATGAATGTGCGTACCTTTCCATGAGGTGACTCTACTGTTGTGCATATATGCCAGATAGACTAACTTTCCTGTGTGAACCAAGGGACTGTATATAATAATGAGGGATGGAAGTCACTGGTGACATAACATGCACTTGATTCATGCTGTGGTTTTTTATTTTCTGTTTTAAATTGTATATCTGCAGGGTATAGCTTTTTTGTTGAAAATATTACATACAAGATTATTGTGGATTAGGCTAAATATCCATTCATCCATTATCTAACCTGCTTATTACTGGTCAGGGTCATGGGGGGTCCTGGAGCCTATCCCAGCATGCATTGGGCGAGAGGCAGGAATACACCCTGGACAGTTTGTCAGTCTATCACAGAGTACACACATCATTCACTCACACATTCATACCTATGGGCAATTTAGACTCAGTTAACCTAACCTGCATGTCTTTGGACTGTGGGAGGAAACCGGAATACCCAGGGGAAACCCACACGGACACGGGCAGTACATGCAAATTCCACACAGAGAGGCCCAGGCCGGAATCGGTCCCGGGACATTCTTGGCTGAATATATCATGATAATTCATTTGGTTGTAATGAATTTAAATATGATGTTGTTACTGTACTAGAATCTGAGTGTAGATGCTTCTGCAACATCTCTGATATTACCAGGGCATGGCTGCATCTGTGCTGAGACCAGGGCTGATGCTGTATTCACAGAGCTGCAGTGCTGATCTGGGATCATGCGTTCCCTGTCCATATCCTATCCTTATCCATTATGAGCAAAAAAGCTAAACTGGTCCTGGATTGCCACTCTGACTCTGACATTTTAAGTCCAGGCCCAGGTTTTGCTGGTTGAATCTGTAGAGCCCTTGAGTCTGTGAGAAACCCACTGCTCCACACCACAAAGAGACCGAGCCAGCCCCATCCCACACACAACCCTGTCCCACACACAGCCCCACACACAACCCCCCCATCCCACACACAGCCCCGTCCCACACACAGCCACACACACAGCCCCGTCCCACACACAGCCACACACACAGCCCCGTCGCACACACAGCCCCACACACAGCCCCGTCCCACACACAACCCCACACACAGCCCCACACACAGCCCCACACACAGCCCCGTCCCACACACAACCCCACACACAGCCCCACACACTGCCCTGTCCCACACACAGCCCCACACACAGCCCCGTCCCACACACAACCCCACACACAGCCCCACACACTGTCCTGTCCCACACACAACCCCCTCCCACATACAGCCCCTTCCCACACACAGCCCACACACAGCCCCATACCCCACCCCCGTCCCACACACAGCTCACACACAACCCCCCCATCCCACACACAGCCCCACACACAGCCCCATCCCACACACAGCCCCACACACAGCCCCATCCCACACACAACCCCCTCCCACACACAGCCCCATCCCACACACAGCCCCGTCCCACACACAACCCCCTCCCACACACAGCCCCATCCCACACACAACCCCACACACAGCCCTGTCCCACACACAGCCCCACACACAGCCCCATCCCACACACAACCCCACACACAGCCCTGTCCCACACACAGCCCCACACACAGCCCCATCCCACACACAGCCCCACACACAACCCCCCCATCCCACACACAGCCCCGTCCCATGCACAGCCCTGTCCTACACACAGCCCCATCCCTCACACAACCCCCCATCCCACACACAGCCCCATCCCTCACACAACCCCCCATCCCACACACAGCCCCGTCCCTCACACAACCCCCCCATCCCACACACAGCCCCGTCCCGCACACAACCCCCCTGTCCCACACACAGCCCCGTGTAGTGTAATGCACTTTATAGTGTAACTTAGTGTGGTTTAGTGTAATGTAATGTTGGATAGTGTAATGTAATGTAGTTTAGTGTAATGTAATGTTGGATAGTGTAATGTAATGTAGTTTAGTGTAATCTAATGTAATGTTGGATAGTGTAATGTAGTTTAGTGTAATGTAAGGTTGGATAGTGTAATGTAATGTAGTTCAGTCTAATGTCATGTTGGATAGTGTAATGAATGTAGTTTAGTGTAATCTAATGTGACGTTGCATAGTGTAATGTAATGTATTTTAGTGTAGTCTAATGTAATGTTGGATAGTGTAATGTAATGTTGGATAGTGCAATGTAATGTAGTTTAATGTAATGTTGGATAGTGTAATGTAATGTAGTTTAGTGTAATGTAATGTTGGATAGTGTGATGTAATGTAGTTTAGTGTAATCTAATGTTGGATAGTGTGATGTAATGTAGTTTAGTGTAATGTAATGTAATGTTAGCTTGTGTAATATAATGTATAGTGTCATGTAATGGGTGCAGATTTAGCACTGAGGCCATTATCTGTCCGTCTGTCTCTTTGTCCGCACAGGTTATGCCACCCCACAGGCTGACTGGAACTCCAGCTGTCAAAGAGAAGGGCTGATCCGGGACCCGTGCCCCTCCCCCCCATCTCCCCCTCCCTCTCCCCTCCCGCTGCTGCCCTCCTGTGTCCCCATGGCGACAGGAGGTCATGCCCCCGAGACAGACGTGCTGATCAACCTGCATCAGGTAGGAGACACGCCCGCCCCGCCCTCTCGCCTCGCTCCACCTCACCTGGGTGACTTCCCTGGGGGAGAGAGAGAGCACCTAGCCCCCTCTCCTGAGATACCGGCATCCTGCGTCCCCCCGCCCCCGCCGGGAATAGCACACGGTGACTTCTGCCACACAAACGAATTAACTGGAGCTGGCGGGGTTAGCGGTATTTTAAACAGACCGGGTCAAAGGGGAAGTGGCGTTGGTGTCGTCTTGATAATTTGCAGTGAATCAATCATCCCTAATTAGAGGGGGTTGCTAAGGCGACCTTAGCAACCGCCGGCTAATGTCTGGCAGCCGCCCGTTCCGCGCGGGTCCCAGTGACACTGGCGGTGCGCCGACGGTACGCTAGCCGCCGTGCGCGGAGACGGGCGCAGATGGGCCGGCTCCTCCGGCTGCGTTGGCACCGCGCGGCGACGTCTCTCAGCTCAGCGTGTGCGCGGGAGGCCGAGAGTAACGGACCTGCCCCCCCGCCATCCCGCCAACCTGCCATCCCACCATCCCGCCAGCCCGCCATCAGCTCTTACGGCCCGTCCTGCTCTTTCTAAAGGCCAGCCGGTCCCGTTTCCTGTTTTCTCCTACAAGAGATCCCGGCTAACTAACGGGCTCTAATTGCACTGATACGTCGTTCTGACAGGAGCGCGAGTCGCGGTAACAGTGTGAAGTGGATGACTGTGGCGGTGACACAGGTCATGCATGCAGATGAGGTGTGGCAGGCTGAGGGAAAAGTCAGAGTAGGTGATGCACAGGAGGGGGCCTCTGTCTGAACCCCCCCCCCCCCCCACCCCCCTCCCCAGCTGAGAGCCCTCTGCTTCAGGCTGACTGGGGAACGGTGGGGTGCCCAGAATGGCTTGTGATAGATAGAATATGGGATCGTGCGGATGGTGAAGGAGTGATCTGTCAATCACTCATTCGAGTAGACAAGGTTCGGCCCCTACGCTGCTGCTGACGTCAGCGGTAGGCGTGTCCGTGACACATCCCCCTAAAGATGTTGCTGTTTCAAGGGGATTGAAAGGCCTGCTTGTGGGGTGTGTCAGTGGGTGTCAGTCCCTGGTAAAGCCCAGCTCCAGACTGTGAGCTGAGTGGCCCTTACAGACCATTCAGAGCCAGGTCTCTGAGGAGGAGATAGTGATATAGGCAGCAATGTGGAGTAATGCTTAGGAAACTGGCCTTGTAACTGCACGGCTGCAGGTTCAACTCCCAGATACAGCAGGATAGTGCTGCTGTAGCGGGGATCCCCTTTGTTTGCTGTGTAATGCTCCCCATATCAGATCCCCTTTGTTTGCTGTAAATGTGTTCTGTTCCGTGTATCCGATGTGCTTTGTTTGCTGTGGGCCGTTCCACGTATCATGTCCCCTGTGTTCACTGTGGGCTGTTCTGTGTATCAGGTTCAGCTGAGTGTAAACATTAACACAAAGTCCCACCGGTGTTTCCAAGGCTGTCTACTTTTAGCCCCGGAGACGGGCAAGGCTGGCCCTTGGGAGGACAGCGCATGATTGGCTGCAGTCAAAAACAGCCTGGCTCACTGTGATTGGCTCATCCCTCCCCCACTAAATTTACACAGAGAGCACACTGATGGGAGGGAGGGAGGCTGGAAGAGAACATTTTTGTTGCCTCCGGGTGAATATTTGACTAAACAATATTCAAACCTCATTCAAATCAACACAATGTGACTTTCAGCGACTGAATGGGGATATATTATCAGCGACTTAACTGAGCCAAAGAAAAGAAATAACAAATAGCACAGTACTAACCCCATTGTGAGACTGTGAAGTAAACTAGGCCAAGTGTTCTGTAGCTAAAATATCATTTGAAGTAACATGATTTCTGTTAAGGATTATTTCTATTTCCGTTTTACAGGAATAATAAAAGGCCTTTGACAGTTGTGTGCCCTGAACAACCCCCTGTCATCTGGGGCCGTATTGCTGATAGTGGGCTTCTTCGCGAGTTCCTCGGTGGTTTTGTGCCTGTCTCTCAGCGAAACAGTCGAGCTCTGGAAGGACAGGATTGAGAGGCTCTCTGCGTTTCCCGCCTTTTCCTGCTTTCCATCTGCCAGGCGATGCAAGGACTGCCTGTGGGTCTGGCAAACCTTACCGCTTCACAGAGAGTAATTCAAACGGACAGCAGAGGAAGAGAGCTTGCCATTCTTATCAGACATATTCTCCTGACGCTCGGCAGAAGAAGTTTAAATAACACAAGCGTCTTGGATGACAAAAACATGTTGCACTGAAAATATTTTCAAAAATAGTATTACTGTATATTTATGTCCTCTACTCAGACCAACAGGTTTCAGCATAATGTAATATATGTTTCTAGTGATTACAACCAGAGACACATGTCCCCTACAGGAGACAAAAAGGAATGGCTGGGTCTTAGTAGGATGGGAATGTACTTGCATGCCCATAAATAAAAGATTATGGCACTTAATTTAAACATGCCCGACATGGACACACAGGCTTTTTGAGTCTGGTTAGGATTTGCTGTTTGCTGGTTTCTGTTTGTATCTCTCCTAGTCCAGTGCTTGCTGTCCCCCTGTTGCTTCTCTTTGAAACATTTTTATATATTTCTATATGGTTGATTCAGTTTTAAGCCCTATAATTAATGGTTAGGTTAATAAAATGCATACGTTAATGTGATAGCATGTGCTGTATGTTTAGTATGACTCCAGTCCATGATTTATCAGATAAACACAGTAACATCAAACCATCTATACGACTTCAACTTTAAGTAAGTACAGACAGGATCGGGCTGATGTTCAGGGACCTTGATAATGGATCGGACTGATGTTGAGGGCCTTTAAAGATGGATCGGGCTGATGTTCAGGGACCTTAAAGATGGATTGGGCTGATGATGAGGGACCTTAAAGATGGATTGGGCTGATGATGAGGGACCTTAAAGATGGATCGGGCTGATGTTCAGGGACCTTAAAGATGGATTGGGCTGATGATGAGGGACCTTAAAGATGGATTGGGCTGATGATGAGGGCCCTTAAAGATGGATAGGGCTGATGTTGAGGGCCCTTAAAGATGGATTGGGCTGATGTTGAGGACCCTTAAAGATGGATAGGGCTGATGTTGAGGGCCCTTAAAGATGGATCGGGCTGATGTTGAGGGCCCTTAAAGACGGATTGGGCTGATGATGAGGGCCCTTAAAGATGGATCGGGCTGATGATGAGGGCCCTTAAAGACGGATTGGGCTGATGTTGAGGGCCCTTAAAGACGGATCAGACTGATGTTGAGGGCCCTTAAAGATGGATTGGGCTGATGATGAGGGCCCTTAAAGACGGATAGGGCTGATGTTGAGGGCCCTTAAAGATGGATAGGGCTGATGTTGAGGGCCCTTAAAGATGGATCGGGCTGATGTTGAGGGCCCTTAAAGATGGATTGGGCTGATGTTGAGGGCCCTTAAAGACGGATTGGGCTGATGTTGAGGGACCTTAAAGATGGATTGGGCTGATGTTCAGGGCCCTTAAAGATGGGTTGGGCTGATGATGAGGGCCCTTAAAGATGGATTGGGCTGATGTTGAGGGCCCTTAAAGATGGATCGGGCTGATGTTCAGGGCCCTTTAAAGATGGATTGGGCTGATGTTGAGGGCCCTTAAAGACGGATTGGGCTGATGATGAGGGCCCTTAAAGATGGATTGGGCTGATGATGAGGGCCCTTAAAGATGGATTGGGCTGATGATGAGGGCCCTTAAAGATGGATTGGGCTGATTTTGAGGGCCCTTAAAGACGGATCAGACTGATGTTGAGGGCCCTTAAAGACAGATAGGGCTGATGTTGAGGGCCCTTAAAGACGGATTGGGCTGATGTTGAGGGCCCTTAAAGACGGATTGGGCTGATGTTGAGGGCCCTTAAAGATGGATCAGACTGATGATGAGGGCCCTTAAAGATGGATCAGACTGATGTTGAGGGCCCTTAAAGATGGATCAGACTGATGTTGAGGGCCCTTAAAGATGGATTGGGCTGATGTTGAGGGCCCTTAAAGATGGATCAGACTGATGATGAGGGCCCTTAAAGATGGATCAGACTGATATTGAGGGCCCTTAAAGATGGATTGGGCTGATGTTGAGGGCCCTTAAAGATGGATTGGGCTGATGTTGAGGGCCCTTAAAGACGGATTGGGCTGATGATGAGGGCCCTTAAAGATGGATTGGGCTGATGTTGAGGGCCCTTAAAGATGGATTGGGCTGATGTTGAGGGCCCTTAAAGATGGATTGGGCTGATGTTGAGGGCCCTTAAAGATGGATTGGGCTGATGTTGAGGGCCCTTAAAGATGGATTGGGCTGATGTTGAGGGCCCTTAAAGATGGATTGGGCTGATGTTGAGGTCCCTTAAAGATGGATAGGGCTGATGTTGAGGGCCCTTAAACACGGATTGGGCTGATGATGAGGGCCCTTAAAGATGGATTGGGCTGATGTTGAGGGCCCTTAAAGATGGATTGGGCTGATGTTGAGGGCCCTTAAAGATGGATCAGACTGATGATGAGGGCCCTTAAAGATGGATCAGACTGATGATGAGGGCCCTTAAAGATGGATTGGGCTGATGATGAGGGCCCTTAAAGATGGATTGGGCTGTTGATGAGGGCCCTTAAAGATGGATTGGGCTGATGATGAGGGACCTTAAAGATGGATTGGGCTGATGATGAGGGCCCTTAAAGACGGATCGGGCTGATGTTGAGGGCCCTTAAAGACAGATCGGGCTGATGTTGAGGGCCCTTAAAGATGGATTGGGCTGATGATGAGGGCCCTTTAAGATGGATTGGGCTGATGTTGAGGGCCCTTAAAGATGGATTGGGCTGATGTTGAGGGACCTTAAAGATGGATCAGACTGATGTTGAGGGCCCTTAAAGACGGATTGGGATGATTTTGAGGGCCCTTAAAGACGGATCGGGCTGATGTTCAGGGCCCTTAAAGATGGCTCAGACTGATGATGAGGGCCCTTAAAGATGGATCAGACTGATGTTGAGGGCCCTTAAAGATGGATTGGGCTGATGTTGAGGGCCCTTAAAGATGGATCAGACTGATGATGAGGGCCCTTAAAGATGGATCAGACTGATGTTGAGGGCCCTTAAAGATGGATTGGGCTGATGTTGAGGGCCCTTAAAGATGGATTGGGCTGATGTTGAGGGCCCTTAAAGACGGATTGGGCTGATGATGAGGGCCCTTAAAGATGGATTGGGCTGATGTTGAGGGCCCTTAAAGATGGATCAGACTGATGATGAGGGCCCTTAAAGATGGATCAGACTGATATTGAGGGCCCTTAAAGATGGATTGGGCTGATGTTGAGGGCCCTTAACGATGGATCAGACTGATATTGAGGGCCCTTGATAATGGATTGGGCTGATGTTCAGGGCCCTTAAAGATGGATTGGGCTGATGTTGAGGGCCTTTAAAGATGGATTGGGCTGATGTTGAGGGCCCTTAAAGACGGATTGGGCTGATGATGAGGGCCCTTAAAGACGAATTGGGCTGATGATGAGGGCCCTTATAGATGGATCAGACTGATGTTGAGGGCCCTTAAAGATGGATTGGGCTGACGATGAGGGCCCTTAAAGACGGATCGGGCTGATGTTGAGGGCCCTTAAAGATGGATCAGACTGATGATGAGGGCCCTTAAAGACGAATTGGGCTGATGATGAGGGACCTTAAAGATGGACTGGGCAGATGTTGAGGGACCTTAAAGATGGATCAGACTGATGATGAGGGCCCTTAAAGATGGATTGGGCTGATGTTGAGGGACCTTAAAGACGGATTGGGCTGATGTTCAGGCAAAGGAGACGCTGGTAATGGCTGCCGTGCAGTACAGAGCATTAGCATGATTAGTGAATTATTGCGGATCGATGGCTGAGAGAAAATGCAGCCTCTGTACTGCAGATATGAACAGACAGGCCGCGTGTTGAGCACACCGTTCCTGTGATGGATCACTGCCTTTGTTTTCTGTTCGGTTGTCTTGATTGGCTGCCCTGAGCGCTGACAGTACAGGTGAGCCCTGGCGTTATGTGGTTACCCGTGGTAACGGGCACATTATGGGTTAGCAGCCATTTGCGAAATGTCAGTCCTTGTTTTTATTTCTGTTTTTTATTATGGGAGTCACATTAAAGACAATAATTGATAATTGAAACAGTAATTCTTAATAACTCTTTGTTGAGTGAATTTCTTTTTTGCACAGAAAGGGGTTTATACTACAAAACTATAAGTTAACCAAATAAAACACCAAAGAGGAAAATAGTCATGCAGATAAGATAGTTACGTAAGTTTGATGTAGAAAAGTGGAAGTTTAAAATGAGACTTAAGGTCCCGATAAATCTGGCCAGTTATTCCAGAAAATTGTAACCCTCGCTGTGGAGTCCTTTTCCAGTCTTGCTTTGAAATGCGTGGTTGGGACAGTGAGGAGGATTTATGTTGGGGGTCTAATGCGGTGGGGTGTAAGCTTTCATGAGATCAGAAATGTATTCTGGGGCAATATCTAGCCTTACCTTAAAAGTGATAAGTAAAAATGTTTTTTTCATGAATTCTTAAAGCTACTGGAACCCTGTGCAGTGAAGCTGGGAGAGGTGTTGTATGAGATTTGATATTTATTCTGGTGAGAGGCCTAGAAGCTGAGTTTTTGAACTGCAGGTGGAATGAGGTGTTTTCTACTGCGATACAGAAGCAGAAGGATGCAATAAAATAAAATTCACATGCGATAAAATTGCTCTTTGGTTTAACATTATAAAACACTATTGACTCAAGAGGCTGTCTCTCTATGATGTAATTTCCTGTGTGGGGTCTGTTTACGGACTTCCTGTTTGAGCATGCTGTGGTGGGATCCAGTGGCCCTAAACTGGGGTACCAGGCCCTGGGCTCCTCACTATGTTAGCTGTTCAGCGTTTGTCCTCCAATCAGCTTCCATCAACAAGCTTATGACCTGTTTAACAGCCGCATGCAGGCCATCCCTCTGACCTCCTGGTCTTACAGCCCAGCCAATCAGCTGTGGTCTGTGAGGCAGCTGGGTCTGTCTGCATCACTGGTCATTGTTTGAGCAGAACTGCAGAATTTGAGCAGAACTGCGGTGTTTGAGCAGAACTGCAGTGTTTGAGCAGAACTGCAGAGTTTGAGCAGAACTGTTGAGTGATCTCTAGTATCATTCTGGGATTAGATTAGGAAGATTTAAGCACAGTTTCCTGCTTTAAGCCATGCACTTTTGAAAACTGCATTTGTGACATCAGGATTTCAGGGGCCAATCACAGCCAGTTTGATTGTTTTGTGGTTCCCGTTTGTAGTTGATCACCTGACTGATGCCTTGCATTCTCTAAGGTTATTTTAAATGTGTGTATGTGTGTGTACGCGTGTGTGTGTGTCCTAGGGCGGGGTGGTATACCTTGTGTGTAGGTACACTGGCATGAATTCAGGCAACAGTATGCAATTTTGTAATACCGTTGTTAATGGCATTTTATTTAATTTATTTAATGAATATTAAAAATTGCAAGTTGCTTCAATATGATAACAAATTTGTGATGTAAATCTGAGGCAACTTGTTTTAAATTAAACTCCATTTCATGAAAAATGTTGATGTTTTAGTAATGTCCCTATGGAAATAGGCAAATCTGAACAGAGCTTTTCCACATAGAAAACTGACTTTGCTTGAGTTAACCAATCATCTTTTACCTGCTAAGTTAATATCGCCACTCCTCTGCAAGGGACTGCCCACTGCTTGAACTACAGAGCAGTGGCTATAAAGAAGGGTGCTAGCTGTTTGGTTTTAGACTGTAAGTTTAAAAACAAATCTTTACACCGGCTCCCTACGAATCCAGCCGTAAAAAAGCACTACGGGTGCCGTGTGTTTCTAATGCAAGATCCCCTGCTCAGCTTGGCAGAAAAATGCTTGTTTACTCAGGGCATTTCTCTGCAAGCAATATTTTCAATGAGACGGAGCGCAGCTCTGGGTTTGCCTCCAAGTTAGTACTAAAACCAGGCCCGGTTCCATCTATTCAAACCCCTACTGCAGACACCCAGCCAGTAAGTATTTGTGTTTTACCAATAAATTTACCCTGAATGACTTGTCATTGATAGCTAATGTTTTCTGAGATATAAAAGTAGCAATGCATTTTTTTTGTCCACTGGGCTTCAATACATATGCAATATCATAGGAATGCATTATTGTGGGAAATATTTTTCAGTCGGTGCCTGTGTAAAGGAAATTCAATATAGGGAAAAGGAGAGGAGATATCACGCACAATGTAATCTAAACTCCTCCATTTTTCTTGTTTCTCCTCAGGCAGAGTGCAATTTAGCTGTTTTGGCTTTATGTCACTATTGTTGTACTGTTTGTGTCACTGTGTTTGTGCTGAAATTTGATATCTTGGCAATTATAGCAAACGTTAGTTGGACTTTGACCTAAATATGAAAGAGGATTCTTGAGGAAATCTGGGTAGACCCTCTACTTGACCTGGATCGTCCTCATATTTCGGGTCTGACTCCGCCCCGTACATTTACGCCATGACAACACCCCGTGGTGCCGCCATACCGCTTTTTTCAAACCTGTTTGTGGGTGGAGTGGGCAAAAATTCAGAGCCAATCACAGCTATGGATCATTACATATTTAAATGAAGAAGGAAAAATGGCTCCTGTGAGTGAAGTGACAGCAGGAGTCTCGGGAAAAGAATTTATTAAAATATTTGTGAATTGTTTTGACTGAAAAAAAATTGGCAGATGCATTGAAGAGGGGCCAGGGAATAATGGAAATTTTTTGAAAATATGGTTAAAAAAAAGGACAACTTAATGCCTGAAAGTAGGCCTGGGTGATAAATCATGTCAATGATTATGAAATGTTTTTAAGCATAACAATCATCTTTATTTTTTTGTAATCAGTAAAGTGTTTTTGTCTATCACATGAACACTGCAAGGCCACTGAGTGGATATCATTTCAACACTTAATAGATAGAAGTGGTATTGTTTTTTTCCAGAAGTATTTCACATGGCCTCTGAAGTATGGGTGTTTACTACGCATTGGGTATGATTAAAGAAAAGAGACGAAAATTAAGACAATACGTTAAAAATACCAGATAACGCTCTATATGGTTTATTATTGAGCAGCCATAACCGGAAGGGCAAATTCAAAACCTAGAACCTTGGATTAAAAAAATAAATAAAATAATACATATATATTATATATGTGCAAAAACTCTGGTTGGTAGTTCTTTTTGTACCGCCGTAGTTAAGCAAAAACATCTGGTCGTTAATTCTATGATAACAACGATTCCATCAAGAAAAATAGTTCCTTCTCGTTTTATACCATACAATTAGCACCAATTTTGGTCATTTTTGTCATTACATTATTTAAGAAAACTGCATGAAACCATAACTCAGTCAAATTAATCTACCTAGCTCTGTCTTGCTTTTTAAAATGTTGCGGTCTCGCAGTGTAGACATTGCGTTTTTCCAAGACACTGTGAAACCGGGTTTGAATGCCAGTTAGCTTTATGATAATTTCGCCGTCACTTGTCACCTAGCCAATATTAAAATTCTGGGTTTTAGGCAGTAGCGTTGCCAAAGAGATTCGAATAGCAGTAATTAACCTAACCGACTAGTAGGCGCAGTAGGTTGCAATCAGAAAATTCTATGGCTAGCACTGGTACAGCAAAGTTCAGTCACAGAGTGACAGACTGACAGTTCCGCTTGTCTGACAAACTTACGCATACACACTAAGCAGAGTTCTGTAGACGAGTCCGAATATTTCTCGTTCAGTAACGTTAGTGTCAGTGAATTGTCTGAAACGATGGATATCCGCGGATTTTTAAAGAAAATATCGAGGCAGGTTGTTGAGGAGGAGATTCAGGAGAATAATGATGAGATTGAGAATGTAACTAACGTTACAGCGGATGTTGAGAGCCAGTCAGCAGCCCAGCCGGTGAGTGCAGAGCAGCTAGCTTCAGATTTGTGCAGGGCAGCACAGGGTTGATAATACTGGCTACATGCAGCTAATTGTGGTGAACTAAAATTAGGTTATTAACGAGCTAAATCAGATTTAGAAGTGTAACGTCAGCAAAATAATTATTTGTGATGCCAGCTCAGTGACGTTAGTACAGCTAACGTTAGCTAACAACTTTAGCTAGCAAGCTAACGTAACCGGCTGGCTAAGCCAGCTAACGTTGTTAGCTATGTATTCTTTTTAGCTTGCCTGCCCAGTGCCTTGCCAGTTTACGTGCTAGTAAGAAAGATTTAAAAAAAAAAAAAAAAAAAAAAATCCATTACATATCATCCCTCACAGCTGCATAGGATAAGAAGCTAGGTAGTTAGCTAGCTATTTATGGATAGTATTTTGTTTATTAATTTAGTTACAGTATATCTTACACATATTCAATATTGAATCACGTAGCTATTTACTCGGTGTTAGTCTGTTTCTCTACTGTAACATGACCAGTTACATTAATTATTTAACTACTTCTCGCTGTCTTCATTCTGCTCTGCAATATAGTCACATATTACAGTCATTCACCATTATATCCCTATACTAGCCAGATTAGTATAGCACTGTCACTTTTATTTTTTCTAATGTAGAGTAATGTTTGTATGTGTAATAATAATAAATGGTTCATCAAAAAAATTTGCGGGCCCCAAAAACTTTTGCTCCCACACTGTGCTTCATACTTTTCGCTTCCGCGAGCGTCCACTTTGGTCCTCGTGAGGTAAATGTCGTCATCCGCTCCGGAGGGCGCCGACTGCGCATGCTCCATATAAAATTTAATGGATGCTTATTTTGAAGAGAGCTGTGCGAGGAGATCCGCCATTACCCACATTTATATTGTCTAGCGGGGCATTCATAAAAATATTCTTTCACCGCTCAAAAATCGTATTCCGTCATAGCAACAAGATACACCCGACAATAGCCCTAAGATATGCCAATACAGCAGACAATCCGTTTGTGAAATACACGCGCATTTGTGATGCCTGGGTACCTCCAAAAATAGCTGTGCCTAATACCACACCTGTTTACGGTGTTGTTGCCCTTTTTAGTAAAGTCTGGCTTGATTGACAATTCACTTATTCAGTAGGTGAGAGTATAAGCTTTCTAACGATGTATAGCATGTCTACTTTTGCTTTTGGAATAGCGTTTTATAGGTCAGCGTAACCGAAAATTTTCTGAGCGTTGATCGGGAAATGCGCATGCGTGGAACACCAGACCGACGCGGACCCTCAACAAAGAGATTAGAATCTCTTTGCCCTCATTGTAGTATGAATGGATCCGGGCACGCGTCCGCGCGACCAGTACAAGCCCTTGCAGCTGTCCGCGGACACGGAACGCGGAAAGTATGAAGCAGCCATAAAACTCCCCTTGGGGCTAAGCCCCTGATGTCTTTGAATCCTAGAAACGCCCCTGGCTTTAAGTCAGAATGGTCTCACAACATGCTTGTTATTCTGGCTAGCCGGCTAGCTAACTATTGAATTGTATTCAAAACAGTGATTACTACAAACGCAATCCTTTACAAAGATACGGATGAAAATGCGTCCCGTAGCCATGACTTAAATACTGATGGCCTATTCTACTGTCAAATTAAGGGATGATTCCGTATTTTGCTGGATGGTTGGCATTCCTAAATGAAGCCAGCAACTAGAACCGTGATTCAAGGTTGCCATCAGTTGCGAAATTGGACATTGAAAAGGGGAGGGGACGTAACAACAATTGAAAACCGAAAGAATAATGTTGCTGTTTTAACTGCTTTAGAATGCTGGATTTTGTAGCGCATTGATTTTAGAATTGTTGAAAGGCCTGAGGTGTCCCTTTAGTGAGAAATAATGCACACCCTTTTGACCAATCAGAATCAAGTTTGTATATATATATATATATATATATATATATATATATATATATATATATATATATATATATAGCCTATATATATGTATAGCTTGAATATTCTATAAAATATAGCAACACTTGCAGGTTTAATGTTAGGATTTTTATGCTTACTATTCAATTTTTGAATGTTATTCAATATTCACACCATTCAGTTCAGTGTTCATGTTTTTAATTTCTCATAAAAATAATGAAATGTATTACTGCATTTTTATTGATCCTTATTATTCTGCAGTTACAGTAGCCCTGTATTTCAGTTTACTTGCGTAGTTTGTATCGGAAAACCAAATGCCTGCATACCGTCAATAAGCCGCCTATAGGAGAAATGGCCAAAAACACCTGGTAAATGCTTAGAAATGCTCAGGGATTTTATGGATACAGCTGCTTTCTGAATGATACTGCATTTCAAGTTTTTTAAGTCTTCACCGCTTTCAAGTTTACCTGCAACCTTAGACACACTAAATGAACTACAGTTAAATCTGCTCACCTGCATAAAATAATAAAACAGACCGATGTCTGCTATCGACCTGATTTTCAACAGAAGCCACCTACCTTCGTAGATCTTTGCAGTTTTGTGTCTTTATGGGGCAGTTGTTGGTTTATGTATGCCACATCTGCTGACTTTTAACATATATCTATAGATCATTATGCAACTGGACATAATTCCATGAAAATATCTGAAATATGAGCTAATAGTCTATGCAAATATATGATTTCTTTCAAAAAAGAAAGAAAAAGAAATGCTTCCGAATTTGGATATTCTATGCAAACCCAAATTATCCAATAATCCTTCATGCAATTAAGTGGATTCTACTGTATTAACCTACACTGTTTTTGCCTATTTGGGCAGATTGAAATGAGAAATTTTGAAAAGCCTTTAATGTTGCGTAGGGTACAAGTAACACCATTGACAAAATGGATGGTGCAAGCATTCTTTGAGTGATTGTATTAAACAAATTTAAATACAGTAAACTGGTATTTGTGTGGATTAAGATAAAAGATTAATTAATGTTGTACCCTAAGTTTTGAGTGACAAAAATGGAACACATTTGAAGACATATGACA